>JAABOM020087860.1:0-29632 GCA_011800125.2 Solanum clarkiae | reverse complement strand
TTTTTGATGACTTTGGGCCGTCTTCAACCTTTCCCTAATCATCCTAACCTTCTCAAGAGCCTCCATAACCAGATCCAGTCCCATTAAATCCACCTCTCCAACCTCAAACCAACCAACTGATGATCTACAACGTCTCCCATAAAAAGCCTCAAAAGGAGCCATATCGATGCTAGAGTGGTAGCTACTGTTGTAGGCAAACTAAATCAAAGGAAGATGGTCATACCAACTACCGCTTCACTCAAATACACATGCCCTAAGCATATCTTCAAGGGTTTGAATTATCCTTTCAGCTTGGCCAACCGTTTGATGGTGAAAGATCGTACTAAGGTTAACTTTTGTACCAAGACCCGTTTGAAAAGACCTCCAAAAGTATGAAGTGAATTGTGAACCACGATCCTATATGATGGACAAAGGAAGCCTATGTAACCTCACTAATGCATGGATGTACAACCTTGCATACTCTTCAGCCCCATATGTAGTCCTAACCGGTAGAAAGTAAGCTTATTTCATCATCCTATCAGCCACCACCCAAATGGAATTAAAACCTTTTCTATTCTTGGGCAACCCAACCACAAAATCCATTTTAATCACCTCCCACTTCCAAGTGGGAATCTCTATGTCTTGGGTTAGGCCACCCGGCCTTTGATGCTCAGCTTTGACTTGTTAAAAACTATGGCAACAGGAAACAAACTTGGCAATGTCCCTATTTATGCCTCCCCACCAATACACATCCCTCAAGTGTCTATACATTTTGGTGGAACTAGGGTGGATAAAGTAAGAAGAATTATGGGCCTTAGCAAGGATTTTCTCCCTCAAACCATCAACACAAGGCACACATAACATACCTTGATACCTAAAGGCACCATCTCCCCCTTGGGAAAAACCTGTACTTTGCCCTCTTTCACCAAGGTCTTCAATTCAAGCAAGGAGGAGTCAAGATCTTGCTTTGCTATCACCTTATCAACCAAAGAAGACCAAGACCCATCAACAACCATAACACCATCATCACCAACCTCTTCCAACCTAACCCCCAATCTAGACAATTGATGCAACTCTTTAGCCATCTCCTTTTCACCACTATCAACATGGGCTAGGCTACCCATATACACCCTACTCAAAGCATCTGCCACCTTATTTTCCTTACCTGGATGATAGTGCACACTCATATCATAGTCCTTGAGAAGTTCTAACCATCTTCTTTGCCTCAAGTTGAGATCCTTTTGAGTGAAGACATATTGGAGGCTCTTATGATCGGTGAAGACATCCATATGCACCCCACACAAGTAGTGACACCAAATATTTAATGGAAACACAACGGTGGCTAACTCTAATCATGGGTAGGATAGTTCCTTTCATGTACCTTGAGTTGTCTAGAAGCATAAGTTATGACCTTACCATTTCGCATCAACACACCACCCAAACCAATCCGGGAAGCATGACAATACACCACAGATCCCTCAAACCCATCAGGTAGTGACAATATAGGAGCGGACACAAGCTTGCCTTTCAATGTTTGAAAGCTCCTCTCATATTCATCAGTCCACACAAACGTAATCCTCTTTTGAGTCAATTTCTTCATAGGGAAAGCAATGGAAGAGAACCCATTCACAAACATTCTATTATAACCCTTTAGGCCCAAGTAGCTCCTAATATCCAACGAGGTCAATGATCAAGGCTAATTTCTAATTAGATCGATTTTCTTAGGATCCACTTTTATACCATCCCCCAACACCACATGACCCAAGAATGCAACCTCCTTCACCCAAAATTCACACTTTTTATATTTGACATACAATTTCTCCTCCCTCAATCTTTGCAACACAACCCTCAAATACCCCATATGCTCCTCCCTACTATGTGAATAGATCAAATTATCATTAATGAAGATCACAACAAAGGAATCAAGGTAAGGTTTGACGACCCTATTCATTAGGTCCATGAAGATGGTTTGTGCATTGGTCAACCCAAACGACATCACAACAAACTCAGAATGCTCATATCTAGTCTGGAAGGTCATTTTAGGAATACCACACTCCCTCACCCACACTTGATGATAACCCAACCATAGATCAATATTAGAGAAGAAGCTATCTCCTTGCAATTGGTCAAACAAGTTATCAATCCTTGGAATAGGATACCTAATCTTGACGGTGACCTTATTGAGTTGCCAGTAGTCAATACATATTCTAAGGGAACCATCCTTCTTCTTCACAAACAATATCATAGCACCCCAAGATGATTGGCTAGGTCTAATAAATCCCTTTTCCACCAAATCTTTCAATTTCTCCTTTAACTCCTTCAACTCCGTTGAGGCTATACGGTAAGGGGGGATGGAGATATGTTGAGTGCCGGGGAGGAGGTCTATACCAAAATCTATTTTCCTTTAGAAGGAACACCGGGAAGGTCATTTGGGAAAACATCAAGAAACGCATTTGCAACCGGAACCAACTCTATAGAAGTTACTTTAGACTCCACATCTTTAACCCTCACAAGATGATAAAGACACCCCTTAGAGATCAACTTACGGGCTTTAAAGCATGAAATGAATCTACCCTTCACCACCACATCTTGACTTTCCTACTCAAGGACGGGTTTATTACGAAATTGAAACTTGATCCTATGGGTTCTACAATCAATTGAAACATAGTAGGCATGCAACAAATCCATCCTAAGAATGACATCAAAATCAACCATGTCTAATTCAACAAGATCACAAGGCAACAACTTATGCAAAATGCAAATAGGACAACTCCTATAAACTTTCCTAGAAACAATAGAGGAACCTATAGGAGTAGACACTTCATATGACTCATGTAACAACTCGGACTCAACATGGAACTTTTTTAGCAACAAAAGGGTAATAAAGGAGAGAGTGACACCCGGATCAATCAAAGCATACACATCAAAGTCAAAGATTTTCAACATACTGGTAACAACGTCAAGGACCTCACAAACCCCTTACCTCCTATGTAGAGCATAGATCGATTGTGCCTTGGGGCACCACCTTGAGGACTACCTCTAAAAAAATGGAATTGGATTTACACCCCAGCCCTTGCCAGTGTTTCTTTCACAATCTTCCCTTTTGTGACCAAGCTCCCTACAATCGTAACATACATTAGAACCCTTAAAACATGGGCCCCTATGACTCTTCCCATATGCAGGACATACATCAATGGGAGCCACAACACCAACACCTTGAGGCCTAGGGAGGTCATTGGCAAATACCCTATTAGTAGCATGATGAGACCCTTGGCCTTGAGGGAACCGGTCACCCCTTTGGAACTAAACCCCAAGATAGGCCTTCTTGGCCTCATGCCCCCTTCTCTTTCTCAATTTCTCCTCCTCCACTTGCTCGGCATAGGTCATCAATAGAGACAAGTCCATGTCTCCATTTAGCATGGCGGACCGACATTCTTCACTTACCAAGTCAGAGACCCCCATCAAAAACTTGTTTATCCTAGATCTAGGATCGGTCACCAAAATGAGGAGCATACTTTGAAAGTTGATTAAACTTGAGGGCATACTCTTTCACACTCATAGCACCTTGTTTCAAGTTCATAAACTCTACCAACTTAGCTTTCCTAAGCTCAAAAGGGAAAAACTGAGTAAGAAAAGCCGATTTGAACTCCTCCCAAAGCACCATATTACCAATTCTTTTCTTACCCTTCCATTGATCATACCAATTTGGGCTACCTCTTTGAGTTGGCATGCTGTCAACTCCACCTTTTCACTTAACCCAACACCCATAATATTCAAGATTTTGTAGACATCATTAATTAACTCTTGTGGATCTTCATCCACCTTTGACCCATAGAGTACCGGAGGATTTATCCTCATGAAGTCTCTTACCCTAGCTCTTGGGGTAGTAGCATGAGGGGCTTGGGAACCTAGATTGACTTGGTTGGACACAACTTGGGCAAGCATAGTGAGAGCATCTCGGAGCTCACCATCGTTAAGTTGCCTCTCGGGAGTTTGTGTCCTTCGCCCTCGAGTATTTGGCATGATCTAGCATAGCAAAGAACAATCATTAGGGGGTAAAACTTACCACAACTCTATAGCACGACTTAGAACACGAAAAAGGGAAATATTTCCTAAAACGTCTCATTGCCTCCTATTCATAGCCATGGCATGCTTCACAACCACAAATAGGACTAATCGACGCGGTGTATTGGACTCCGAGGATCTATCAAACTAATGCTCTGATACCAAGTTTTTCACAACCCAATCCAAGGGCCTAGGCGTGACATGGTGCAAGAGGAACCCGAAGGGACCCCAAGCAAGCCTCTTAGAACATTATTGCACATCTTTGGTCGTGGAAGCAATAAATCAAGCATCAAGAGATAATAAAGTAGGACAACCGGGAGACTATTGCTATTGTTATGACCCAATTCGTCCTCTCATGTCTAGGCCCTAGGCTTGGGTCGTGACACTAGCAATAGTCTCTGAGTGCTGGCCATGATAAGGATGCCCTCCCAGGGCATGACACTTTAACTGGTAGCTCATTGATTAGAGCTACTAGCCTGATGCCATTATACCGCATTTTAATTATGTACGGCTAGAAAAGTCGAAGAGATTACATATCAATTTGGATCACCAAATACCAAGGGAGAAAAAATAGATGGATTTCTTGAAGCTTTGTAGTCTCTCAAAGAAAAGTACAAACATCTCATTACTATTTCACAAGACTCTGCTAGACTCATTTTGGTACAACGAGATCAACAAACTTAGGACTCCGATACCAATTTTATCATGACCCCGACCTACCATGATACTATTCGTTGTTATGATGTTCCATATTCAAATAGCGGAGATTCATGAAGAAGTATTTGCATGAATTTCTAAGGATCCAATAAGTCCAACATTGATTCCTTCAGATGTGTCAATTGGGCAAATACGTCCATAGTGACTAGGATGGATATCTCGTATCCGAAAACTAGCAGTGCGACCTGTCAGTCCTCCAGACTAAAACGTTTTTACCAAGGATCTTGGAAAGCTTGGATACTTGTTAGGTATTGAAGTAGAAACGATGAAAGAACCACTACTACAAACCAACTAAACATACTAATAAGAGACAAACATTTAAAAATATGAAAATATGTTTAAATAAATTTCAAGTATCGAGTATCAATAAACTCAAACAATCAAACTAAAACAACTGCAGAAATTAACTTCTAAAAACCTGAAAATCATTAAATCAAAACTCTACTAGTGACTGGAATAAGGGGATGCAACCTCGAAAAATAATATAACCAAAGTCTGAAAAGGTATATTTTCAAAGAAAATGGATCGAAATCCTGGATGAATCCGCAAAATCATAAAAGAATTGGCTCACCCTTGAATTTGAGAAGCCAATGATATCCTAGCTAAGGTCTGTTAGTAGCCGCCTGAAGCTGCCCAACTCTCAACAAAGAAAAACAAGTGTAGTATCAGTACGTATAACAACAGTTTACCCGCAGGATCACGTGACCATTCCTGTAAATGAAATACATGAAAGTTACCACAATATAGTAAAATCACGCATATACAAAAATATATTATCAAGTTACCACTTCATGATCAGTATACAGTTTCACTGTATTAATCTTAAATACAATAGTCAAATATGGTCCTCTTATGGAACTCATACCCAAATTATTAATATGCCAACATGACATTTGTTCCAATAGTTAGTCTATCAGTGTAACACTCATTTCAATATGTAATGGCATGCTACCCATCCAATATGCACCAACATGATACTCGACAGAATAAGTACCACCGTGTAACCATTCTAATATGCATTGATGTGGTATGCAGACTAACAATCACAATCACAATTACAATCATAATGAATAATTCAAACACTCTCACAATCAATAAAAAGTTATTGTATGCAATTTGATCACATATAGTCATTTTATTAGGTTTATTCTATCTTTTCCTATTCTCATACATTCAGATACTATAGACATAAAAATAAACCATCACCTACTTTAAAATCAAGCCTAGATGCTCTTAATGAACCTGAACTTTCACTTTTTGGAGTTTCTTAATTGATTCTTGGTAAAAAATAATTAACGAATACAACAAACCGATAATTATGGGCTAATTTGTTCGACTTATATCAAAATACTAATTCTTATCCAACTTCATGATCCTATCACCCAACTAGGAATTTTTTCACCGCCATTTTCAAGTCAAAAGACCTCCCCTAGGATGATTATCAGGGATTCCGGACTCTAAGAATCAAATTATAAGATAGGGAAGTAATTAACTTATATTTAGTGTGAGAGTGAGCGTAAAACTGAAAGGAATAGCCCTAGGTTGTTCTTTTGCTCTTAAAAAAGTGTTGTAGTAAAAACAATATTTTTGGGACTTTCCTTAATTTTTGCAATGTCCACTCAAACCTTGACGTTCCAAAGCCACCCTTTCACTCCAAGATAAATTTTGAGAGTTCTACTCATCTGAATTTGATTTTGTAAAGTCATGTAGGATATTTATCGTCTTCGCTATCAATTCAAATGATCAAACTCATACATCAAATCTCAATTCATTGACAGATTATCCCAACCTTCACTTGACTTGGATTTCATCTAAGTCTGGGTAGGCTTAAAATATTCAAATTACTACTCAGAAGGTTTTTGGCCCAAATATTCCCTCATTCATTTATCCATAACGATGGGAACATGTTGTTACATATCCCAAGCTCTAGAGTTCAAAAATAGTAAAAAAATGGGATAAATCTCAACTGAAGAAATCTCATTAAAATTGTCGAGAATTTACTCTTTGCAAACGCGGAAAAAGAAGTTCCACAATGCTCCATGAACATGGAGAAGGGATATGACTACCCTTCGTGATCATAGTCAAGGCTCCATGAACACAAAGAAGAATGTCAACTACCAGATATTACAACCACCAACAAATAAAAATTATTGAGTGGATCCTCATAATTTGTCTGAAACTCTGAGTATACAAACTAGATACCCTACTAAACTTGATGTTCTAGACATAATAAAATCATCGGAAAACAAATTCAAGGTCTCTTTGATTCGAAACTCATTTACTTGCAACTAAACTAGCTTAAGGCTTAAAAAGACAAAATCACCCTTGAAACTTTCAAACACTAAACTGAAACTCTACCTAGTCTAAAAAAATCGCCTTCTGAATCTAATAGAATTATTGAAAATCCATTTCAAATATCCAACTTGAATCTTCAATTGAAATTTTAGATTTTTAATCAAAAAAAAATAGGAAATCAAGAATTAATTAGAGTGTGATTTTTTTCAATTCAATCTCGCCCAGTTCTTTCATCAAGTTGAGATGTGTTTATGAATTTGTATATAAATTTTTGTATAAATTAGTAATAAAATATTTTTTAGTACTGACATATGTATACAATGTGTATGCAAATTGATTATATTTATTTAATTTTTTATGCCACGTTACGTAGAAACATATTGTAGTATGCGAATTGTTTATAAGATATACTATATAAATTGATTTTACGTGATCTTTTTTGCCCAACTCTATACAGATATATTTTAGTATATGATTTGTGTATAAAGAATGTGATGAAAAGAGAGAGAGTAGAGATATGTATAATAGAATTTTATGAATTTTCAAAGAAGAGAATAGGAGGAGGCAGAAATATATGATAAATTTATGAAATAAATACCAACTAATTGAGAGAAAATTAGGAGATAGATATCTCCAATGAGTTCTAAAACTCTATTTATGAAAAAGCAAAATCGATTTGTTTGATGAGATTAAAAGTTTGTTAATTATGTCTCTTTAAAAGAAAAAACTTAATTTACTATTCTATTAGATTTTGACAGAGATCTATATGTATTTAAAACTAAAAAAGTCCTGTTAGAATTAGTAATAAAAAAATCTTAAATGTGTTATTTATTAAATTTCTCTATTGAAAATACCTCAAAATATTTTTTAATTCTAATTATATATGCCAAGAATTTTTTTTTAATGTTCTTTGGTTATTATTTAATTTCCTTTTTTTTAAATAACTATTTTTAAAAAGTTCTTGATTGTTTATCTAAATTAAAAGAAGTACTTGTTCTAAATAAAGTATAAATTATACAAATCTCATACTATAAAGTGATA
Organism: Solanum clarkiae; assembly: GCA_011800125.2. Taxonomy (NCBI): domain Eukaryota; kingdom Viridiplantae; phylum Streptophyta; class Magnoliopsida; order Solanales; family Solanaceae; genus Solanum; species Solanum clarkiae. The sequence continues at coordinate 21,535 of JAABOM020087860.1, read as the reverse complement.
ATTCCTTTTTATACCAACTATTTCAAAATTACTTAAAATCCCATAAAATTAAGTCATTTATACTTTCATTGGTGACTGATACTTGTCGGAAAAATAGGAAATTGGGAAATGAGTTAAATAGAAAATGAGATTTAATTGAAATTATGGTTATTTTAAGTTTTAGAGCTAAGTAGTTGTCAATCACTATGAATTAGTCAATTATTCATAATTAATTTCAAATTAAAGCTAACTCATAATTAATTTTCACACAATTATTCCTTTCCTTTTCAAAATTTTCTCTCCTTTTCAAAGTTAATTTTCACACAATTATTTCTTTCATTTTCATTCTTTGTTCCAAAGTTTTTCCTAAATTAATTTCGTCTGTTTGATTAGTGAAAAATTTCCAATGGATTCTCAAACAACAAGCGACGATTCCTACACTCATCAAGATGAGTCCATTGAAGAAGATTCACAAGAAGAGACGGAGGTCATCAAGAATGTAGCTTCAACTTCGAAATCCAAAGTCCCAAAACGACATGCAAAAAAGAAAAAAAAGGAAGAGTCTATTACTACTCCCCCTTTGTTGTCAAAACCGGTGGATCTAAAAGTAATGCTATAGTTGGTGGAGAAAATATTTCATTCGTAAATTTGATTGAAGCATCATGGCTGAACTGGATGCCGACAAAAGAAGAAAAAGATGTGTCTGTCTTTAGTTTTTTATGTTGAATTGATATGTCAAATATTTTGGAACTTCTATCATTGTTATTTTGATGTTGAATAGCGATGTTAATATTTTTTGGTACTTTTCTAGTTAGTATTTGAAGGAATCATAAAGATTTCAATCTTTGCTTTTTACATATATTTTTTAACAGTCAGATATATTTACCTCATGATACCTATACGCAAATGTTAAGCAAAATTTCACACACATATACTTGAACCACTCTTCTATGTAAATTCTTGATACTTGCTTCAAACAAGATACCTGACAGTAAAATTGAATTTTTGTTTTAATATCTGATCATTATAAATTACCAGGTATCAAATAGTATATTGTCAGTTGTTTGATACTTATTTCAATCTTTGTTTAAACCAATAACTAATCTGATTTAAACACTCCAATAAGAAAGTGATCGTTGTCAGTAATTAACCTAACTGAAGGTTAGGGTCGAATCCACAGTGAATACAGTATTTGACTGCAAGACTTCACTACCAATCATTTCAAGTATCTATAATTAAAATCTCTAAAAAGGGCGGGCGGGGGGAGGGGGGAGGGGGCTGTTTGTGATTCAAGAACTAAAGTAAATAGACACTATACTATAATGCAGGAAAACACTCAATTATAGGGACAACTTGAGAATTGCGTTTCCCATGGTTCGTTGACTCGATTAACCTAGATAACATAACTATAATTAGAGATTTACATGCAGGATGGTAAATAAGGTTCTTCCAGACCTTTTGTGAAAGTGATGGTCAAATTTCACCATAGTGCTTGGTCGGCAACCATGGCGTGCCAACTAACCTACCTATTGTCCCAGTCAACCTTTCCTTGGTCAGATTTGGTTGATTAGACGAGAATACATCAATCAAATCCTGTCATCTATTTCTACTTTCTTATTCATCACTACCTTGGTCGGGATCATGATAGCAGGCGAGATTTGGTGTTGGCTACCACCAAACAACAATCATAATGAAGAGAAATAGACAATATATGTAAAATCCCAATCATATAAATGCACAAGCCTAGGTCATGTCAAGTCAACTAGCCATGATTCCCACAATCCCAAGTTGTGGGTGCTTAGCTACTCATGGCTAAGGCAAAAACCAACAAAAATGCAAATACAAGACATGATTGAAAATTTTACCCAAAGCAATGAAGATTGAAGGCACCACAAGTTGAAAATCACAAGCTTGATAGATTGACAATAAGTACAAAGCAAGATTTGCAATCCCAAAATTGGGTTTTCCAAGAGAAAAATGAAGAACTTTGCTGGAACCCTAAAATATTCTTGAGAGAATATTCAAAGGAACATTCAATGTCTCTCAAATGGAATCTCATTCTTCCTCCAAAATAAAACCTAACTTAAAGTATTTATAGTAGTTACAAGTTTAACCCTAAAAATTACATAAAAAAGACAGCTGGCAGTTGGTACGCCTCACAGGTACAACTCATAGGGTTACCTACAGGACATAATCGGGGTCTCGTATCAGGTTCTAGATATCTTGGACTCAACTGGTACGACCCAATGGTATGAGTCATAGCTTGGACTATGACTCGTATGCTCCTCTCGTAGTCTAAGCCTTCAGTTATTGATCCAAAGTTTGGGCTCTTTGTTTCCTGCTACGAGTACATCTATACAAGTCATAGTCAGGCTAACGACTCGTAGGATGGCCTCATAGGATTGACCTCCACATAGTAGATTCCTGATTTTTGATCTCTGTTTCTTGCTATGACAACACCCTATGACGCATAGCTTCGTCTACGACTCGTAGGTGAACTCATATGTCTTATGCTTTAGCAAAATCTACAATTTTCCTTCAAAATCACGCCAAACTGACTTTTCTGTAAGAACAACATAAAAAAACATAAAAACTATGAAGAAGTTGCATTAAGAACTCACAAAATCCCTTGTTTTAGGCATCAAATGTGTTGTATTTTGAAAGCACATCAACACCATCAACTTAGAATTATTACTTGTCCTCAAGCGATGACTCAATCTACGCATACAATGAGAAGTACATAGCAGCTGTACCAATGGCATATACATCATTCACTCCAATCTAGGTACCCAACTATCATTTTCAAAATCAGATTGTAAAGCTACTAAGCACACAAAAACATGATGACGAATCTGGCAACCCAGCTATGATAAGCTAAAGAGCATCAATCATCCATAATCACTAGTGTAGCTATATGCTAATCAAGTAGTGCAAATTCCCTCACAGAAAAGAAGTCCCTCTAACTTACTCAAAAAGCATTTAGAAATCAGGGATCGAGGAAGCATTCTCACTCTCTCAAATGAGATTCATACAAAATGACTAACATCATAGGCTTGCCTTTATATTGATCTTCCAGCTTGGTGAGAAAGTGGATTGGGATCACTTTAAGACTTAAGGGCTTGTAAGATAGGTTTATGGGGCTTTAGTATAACATTTTAGGCAAGTAGTGACTAAAAGCTATCTTTGAACCATGTTTACCAACACTTATGCTTTCATAATCCAACCATTTTCACTAAATCCACCCTTATTCTCCTGTTTCAAACTTTTCTCGAGTGCTTTCTTTCTATTTTCAGTTGTGCCTTATTTCTGAACTTAATTCTTTCTACTTTTTTCTCAACTCAAAGCACCTTCCTTTTCTTTTTCTTCACCCGGCTCACAATATTTCTTTCTTTATTCCCCAACTAACCATCTTATTATTATTACTTAACCACAATAAGGGTCACTCTCAACTTAGGCTTTTAGCCTGAGTCGAAGTACGTAATATCTATTCCCCAACGAGGGCCACCATCTATAGCTACACTCAAATTAGGTTTTTAGCCTCAATCAAGGTTCACATGCTCAATGATAGACCAGGTCCAATATCAAGATATTTCATTAAACAAGGTTAAGCTAGTAAGGTGTCAAGAAAGAATGAGTACATGAGAAGCTCAAAAATTTGGAACAAAGGATTCACTTTTGGTAGGTCATTTAGGCGAAAAGTTGGTTCACTCAAAGAACAAAGGCCTAAGATCCTTTCCAAATCAACTACATAACCAAACCAATATTAGAATAACAAGGCAAGTTCTGAGTCCATACATGATGCATGAATGTGGCAAAATAAGCTCACGACACACATGACATTGCACCCACAATCAAGTATAGACTCACAAGTCATTGTTCAAGCCTCAGCTTGCCTTTATATTATTAGAACAAACATTGCCAGGTACTCAAAATGAATGAATGCATCAATAACCTGAATCTCAAAAATTTTGAGGGGTACCCAATTTTGCATTAGAATTTAAAAAGTATTCAAAGACTGTGTATGTGCCAATAGATAATACTACTATGTATCTACAAACTATCTACACTACCTAAAACATGCCAGTTCAATAAAAAATTAAACATCCACAAGGAAAAAGAGACACGGCAAGAAAACCTTGGGATCAAAAATAGGGTAAGTTATGGACTCGAGGCTACTCAGACTTCACCTTAATCCATAACTTCCTGTAACCCACCAAAATAGAATACTTTGTCCTCAAAGTAAAGACAAGAATGAAAAACAAAACACGATAATATATATATATATATACATACACACACATTAAAAACCAAAAAATAACATCCAGAATATAGGTAAAAATAACATCCAACATAACAATATTTAAACAACTCCAAAAGCCACATAACAAAAAGATTGTCCAACAAAAGAAAAAAGTATCCATAAATAAAAGATAAGAACTAGGGTCAAAAGGGTCAAACATCATGGTGCCCAAGCACCGGTGTCTGTCTGGTCAGTAGGGTCCTAGGTCACAACCTCTTCCTCAGCAATCTAGGTAGTAGTTGTACGTGAGCTACCCTCTCCACCTCGACAGTCAATCATTTGAACTCAAGAAGAAGGTCATCAACTCTAATAGAGAATGGAACCATCGTAATATGCAAGACTCTACAGACACCCTCAAGATCAACTCCCCACCTCAATTGTGCTCCTTTCCATAGCACTCTACTCCATCAATGAAAGCTCATAGCTCTTATTCAAATCTATACCTAATCACCTCCTCCTCTTCTATTCAAGCCTACTTCTGATCCTTAAGGTGCTCTCCTTAAGATGATCATATTCATAAAAATCTAATCCTCAATACTCGATTCTATACTTCCACAAGGGCTTGGGCTTTCATTAAAAGATCACTAGTCCTCTTTACTACTCACTACCCTTACTCAAAACCCTTATTACGAATTCTTCAATAGTCTATCGTCAATACTCACATAATAACAACCCCACATTCAAGCGTATCACTCTAATCACTTCAACTATGTCTTAGAATTTTTCATGCTTACTTGTCACTTCTACCTCCACTATTTAATGAGCATCTTCACTCAAAGACACACTAACATACTCTTACCTATCTATTGCACATCATAAGGTCTTATCTCTCTACTCCTCCCCATCTCTATCCCTGCATGACACTAGTACAATACCAATGTCACAATAAGGATACATTCACTCCTCCTTATTTATCCTTATTCTCTGTCTACTACTATCAACATCACTATTTGGACCTAGAAGAACTCGTCATCTCTCCCTTCGGCGAAACCTCAAACTACTACCTCTCCATGCAAAATAAGCACAAATACTAGCAAGAACTCAAATACTCAGATACTCGAATACTCATTCTCAAGAATGGTCTTTGAACTCAATATCTAGAATTCAAACTTTATCTCTAACATCATTATTAAGTACGAATACTATCAAGAACTTGCATACTCAAGTACACACAGGCTCAAAAGGAACATCAACTCAAAGATAGGAAATCAACTCAATTATCATAATTCAGGAGCACTCACTCTCTCTTATCACCCATAACTCATCTACTATTATAAATACTTCTATCAAGACTAGAAAGAAGGGTCATTCAAAGATCTTGGAATGAAAGATCATTAGCACGATTCAATCGAGAAATCTTATTTGAGAACGTTCCTAATAAAGTATGATCTCCCTAGTCTACCAAGACTTATTCTCAGTTCACAGAACTATACGTTGTGCAAAACGCAGGTCACATCTCTTTCAACATAGGAATAGAAACTCTTGGATCCATTGGTTAAGATCAGAATTATTTAATGAAGTCATTGCTTCTCATACTTGAAACTCAACATGAACGGGAATAAACATGGTGTGCACAGGACTAGGCCATAAGCATTGTTGTCATACACCAGACGGGAAACAATGTCCCCTTAAATAAAGTATAAGGATTATATAAGATGGAAAAGGAATTGGTATCTCATCTCGATCAGCCCATCATTATCGAAAGCTCAAGATCTACTTTGGTTCCTCATCTCATCATCTCCCCCTTAGCTCTCAGGGTTATCTCTCTAACTTTTGAATTAATTTCCTCTACTAGGCTATAAGCATACACCTCCACACGATCAAGGAATTACTATCCGCAAGAATATGCATCTTAAACTCATCTGTCATGCTATAGTCGCATACATATGACTAGCCACTCAGACTCTTTCCAACGATATCACTCTTAGCTTTCTCTTGTCTCTGTGGAACTCTCTCTATATTTGCTGCTCTTAATGGCGTATCTAACCAATTTCCATAACTCTTGCAATCTAACCTCTTCTTTTGCCTGCTAATGCTCAACTTCTGTGCTCCCATAAATTTAATTGCGGAAGAATTAGACTATCATGGAAAATGCATCATCATCTATGTATAAGCCCCAAATCAACATAGCTACTCATGATGACAAGGAATGCTTACATCAACCTACTCCACTTTGACAACTCAAAATACTATCTAGATTCTTATAGCAGTCATAACATAGAGCTTCACACATCTTTACACAATCATAGGTACATATCTCTAACCTCTTCTTATCTATTGATCTATCCTCGTCTAGCTCATCTTACCTAAGAGGCACTTGTACCCTGCCCATAGCATCACTTTCTCACAAATCAATGTCTTCATCTGGAACATGCATTATAGAAAGCCTCTTAGAACAAATCTCCAACTAATGCTATTGCTCTCACGATGTTATCTCATCCTTAATTCTACTTCTCAAAATTCAAGCTTAGGGTCTAGTACTAACACGTGCATCTACCACACACCTCTCTAGTACCAACTTATAAATACTAGGTAACATTTTAGGGAGCATAAGCCTACAAAAATCTCATAGCGAATACTCAATTAGCACATCCCCTCTTCACAACCCAGTATCACTCACTTATCCAATCATATCTCCTTATCTGACTAAGCTCATAACTCGATGAATCTCATGAACGCTCACTTAAAAATCATAAGCCTAATTTAGATCTATCACACTGAAAGCACTCTTTTCCCCTCTACACTTCACCCTCGATAGTCTGAATACTACAAAACATCCACATAAACTTCCTTCTAGTTTAAGCACGCTCTATCACATTCTAACAATAACTCTTCCTCGATACCTCATAATAAAAATCATAGGGTACTTACAACTCTTCCATCAAACTTATGACAATCGACTCATCACCTTATTGCTTACCTAATAGGTACATAACTCTAACTACAAGCCTTAATTAGCCATCACTCTTGCTATCTCTTCTCTTTCTTTCTATCATCGTCCTTTTAACTCTAGGATGATTCAGTTCTACTCAAGGTTTATAAGACCTCACATCTCACTCTTAGGTGGTGGAATTAAACACGTCAGAGACATAAGTTCCTCTATCATGGTTAATATCAGAAGCAAGTTTTGAATAAGAAGGTTAGGGTACATCTAGAGCTGACCCAAATGCACGATTCATATAAGTAATAATGCACTCCTTCTAGTCAATCAACTTAGCACACTAATCGGCTTTTCTCAAGCCTGGTGCAGTCTCTCTACCATTCTAATTACTTTATCGCGGGGGATCTCATTTCTAAGAGTTTGAACATTATTGTCTCTATCACCTCATCGATGAGGCATAGTCAAAAGGTTTAGAGTGCTGCATGAATCATCATAGATAACTTATGATATGGCTCTATCGCACAATTTAGAATCTGAAAAAAGTGAAACAATTCTTAATGTACTATAGCCTTCCTACTGTGGATATGGAGCTCTTCACACTAATAATAAGGACTTTACTAGACACGGCTTCATAGACTCCCTAGGACTCTTGAACCTTGTGCTTTAATACTAAGTTTTTCATGCCCTGGGAGGGTACCTTACATGTGGATGGCACACAGAGACTACTGCTAGTCCCCAAGCGAATCACTTGACCTCATCATATTCATCCAATCAATAAACTCTACTAATTGGTGGAAGACAAAAGAAAAGTAAATGGACATATCTCATCATCAAGTTTCAAAGGTATATCAAATAGATAAAGGCTAGTAGAACGAACTAGCTCACAATATTAATAATCAACATTCGACCTAGCCTATGAAGCCTCTATCACCATCAAGTAATGCCAATGACAGACCCATGGCTACTTTAATAAAAGTAAAGCTAATCAGGTCTACCTCTAAAGTAAGATGAAATAAATATAATGAATCCTCTTAAGTAGGGGAGGCTCACCAATTAGCTGAATGTCCTAGATCTTCAACGATGCGCTTGCTAATGATCTCTAATCCTTTTATCTACATCATAAAATGATGCAGCGCCAAGTGACGTTAGTACATAGAATGCACAGTATGTAAAATAGCTAAATAAAACAAAAGTAGGTAGAACAATATGGAAAAGTCATCAAATAAGAAAAATCATCAAATCAGAATGTCAAATGTCTATCTAAAGCAAGAATAAAAAGTAGACAAGTGACCCATCAACCAATCATGCCTTATGAATCAAATTAGACTCAACTCAATGGAACTCAACTCAACTCATCTCATCTCGACTCAGAGTACTCAATGTGGGAATATTCTAGGAGTTTCTGTTATCCGACAATAATCACTTATGAGCCAGTGATTGTACAACAAATCATTGTTGTTGCCACAACCATTTCATACTTGCCAGGTACGGAACAAATAGAAACCATTATGGATAAGTCCAAAATAGAGACGATAATTTACAAGTCCTTTATTATTTTACGGACTTCAATCTAGACAGAACCTCAACATAATATGATGATTCTAATCCTCACTTACACTTGGCTATGTAGTTTGAAGAGTGCGAGTTGGATTAACTCTTGCTCTTTCGGTGCTCGATACTCCTCCCAAGACTCAATGCTCATAAGAAAATCCATCCCAATCAAACTATCTCAATCAGCCTCATGAAGGCACTCATCATTCAATCAGTCTCAGAGATGTCGACCCAAGCCTAGGGCCTAGACGTGATCAACGAATGGGGAATACAAAGTAATCCCAAACAAGCCTCATAGCATATCATTACACATCCTTGATTGTGGAAATAATTAAAATGACAATGAGAGATAAGCATAAGAAAGGGAATTGGGGCTAAGGGAAAACTTCCATATCATATCATCAAGAAACAAGAGAGTCAAGGCTCATAGCATAGATACATAACATGTCCAACAACACCTCTACCATATAGATAAGAGCGGGTACCATGACAAACAACCTAGCTCACCCTCATAGTCAATACATAAATAAAGGTAAGATAGTCTTAGTACATAGTAAGAGATCATAAGCGACAAATGGAGGACTCACTAACAAGCTTGAGAGACAATCGTACTAGCCACGTAGAGGAGGAGGAGGATGATCAAGTTGTGCACCGGTTCCTACATGGTGACATCATATAGGCATAGAATATGTGTTAATACATTAGAATGTACTAAGTGTGTAGGATGCAATGCAACAAGTGATGGTAACATAATCGAAATGCACAAGCATAGGAAATGAGTACATATAGCAATATGGCATGCATGGAAGATGCTCGTAGTAAATCACGCTTATATGGATCATAAAATAAGCGTAAGAAGTGACCATTCTTAGTGCAATCCAAGACCTACCACCTCCTTGAAGAGGTGGATGAGGTACGAACCCCTTCATGAGGTTGATGGAGTACAAACCACCCAACAAGGTTGATCTAGTACAAACCCACCAACAAGGTTGATGGGTACAAACCTCCAATTAGGTTGATTCATACCTACCCCCAATAAGGTTACCCAGGCTTATTACACCCCGAGCTAGGCTATCGAGGTACCAACCCCTCCACAAGGTTACCCGGGCCTATAACCCCCCCGAGCTAGGCTTGGTCATCCCCAAGACTGCAAAGATAATATCATATTTATATATACACTTCTTTCACCATCACATACATACATTCATTTTCATCATCATTCCCTTACATTTCATCATCATATAGTCATTAAATTCATAAGACATGCATAGGAACTTGAATTCCTCAAGAAACCATAACCAGCCATTTTATCAAACATTTAGAGGGTATGTAGTGCTAGTGTAAAACCATGCAATTCAAAAATATTATCATGCTAGAAAAGTCTATATAAAACCATTAATAGTTACTTGGTAACTCTCTCAAGCAATATACATCAAAATCCTTCATCAAATCTCACATTAGATCTTAGATTCATAGCTTAAAACATAGTAAAACGATCACAATTTTATAGACCCCAACATAGTGTGCAGTGAAATTTATAATAAGAAAGACCCATTTATAAATCAACTTTGAATCTTGCAAATTTTGAGTAAAAGGTTGCTTGGGTATCATGGGTGGAAGGAACCCATGAAAGAAACCCACATACTTTAGCTTTGGAGATGAACTTGATGAAGATTGGAGATGGAGACTTAAAGGTTAGGGAGGAAATCCTTAGATCCAGATGAGGTTTTGAGACTTGAATTTTAGGAGATGAAATATTGGCTAAGTGTTTGAATGAGTATTGAAAAATGTTTAGAATGATATGAGAGTGAAAATGACTAAGTATAGATATTTTTACTTTTGAGAACACTTAGGCCCAGACCCAAAAGCTTTGGACCGAGATAAAAATAACTAACAGCAAAACACACATGTCCGCGATGCGTACCTATCGTGGAGGTAAGATTTACACAGTTCCACGATGGCTGCCTCGCGGTATCGTCGCAGATCGATTCTGGAAATCAAAAATTATAAAATAGAAATTGCTAATTATTTGCTCTTAAATCGGGGTTAGACCCATTTCCTACTCAATTTGACTCCTGTTCAAGAGTACAAAGTCAGATTTTTGATATCATGCATGAATTTCGAGATATACTGAAATTATGATTCATGGCACTTCAGAGGCACATTTTCGGGCATTTTTTGGGGTCGTTACAATATGTCCCCCTTGGTAATATTTGTCCCTGAATGTCAAAGACACGTATATGAGAGGTGTAAAAACGAAAAACTTCATCCTACATAAGGATGCAACAATGCACTTAAACATCATTTCAAAAATTTTATCATAAGTGTAAAATCATCATGAACTTGTCAATTTAAATATGAATGTATGCAATGGCAGGAGGGCTGAACTTAAGGCTTGAGATCATGTAAAGGACTTAGATCAATACCTTAGGCTTGAGTGGAGTGGAAAAGGTAAGGATATCGCTTTTTCATGTCCGCTTCGGCCTCATAAGTAGCACATTCAACTTGTTGATTCCTCCAAAGGACCTTAATGAAAGCCACCTCTTTGTTACTCAACCTCTTCACTTGCCTATCAAAAATCTGAACCAGAACCTCTTCATAGGTCAAATTATCTTCAACTACACCTATAACATCAAGAGGTACAACATCATTCGGATCATCACATATTTCCTCAACATAGACACATGAAGCACTAGATGAACCAAATCCATTTTTCTAGGCAATTCTAACTCATAAGCTACCTTGTCAACCCATCTCATCACCCTATAAGGACCCACATATCTTGGGCTCAACTTGCCCTTCTTACCAAAATAAAATGCACCCTTCATGGGTGACACCTTCAAATAGACCCAATCATCAACTTTGAATTCAAGCTCCCTTCTCCTCACATCGGCATAAGACTTTTGACGACTTTGGGTCGTCTTCAACTTTTCCCTAATCATCCTAACCTTCTTAAGAGTCTCCATAACCAAATCTGGTCCCAACATAGCCACCTCACCAATTTCAAACCACCCAACCAGTGATCTACAATGTCTACCATAAAGAGCCTCAAAAAGAGCAATACCGATGCTAGAATGATAGCTATTGTTGTAGACAAATTCAATCAATGAAAGATGATCATCCCAACTACCCTTAAGATCTAATGCACAAGCTCTAAGCATATCCTCAAGGGTTTGGATGGTCCTTTTGGCTTGGCTATCCGTTTGAGGGTGGAAGACCGTACTAAGCTTAACCTTTGTACGAAGACTCCTTTGGAAAGACCTCAAAAATGTGAAGTAAATTGAGCTCCACGATCCGATATGATGGATAAAGAAACCCCATGCAATCTCACCAAGTCATGGATGTACAACTTGGCATACTCTTCAGCCCTATAGATGGTTTTAACCAATAAAACGTGAGCCGATTTCATCATCCTATCAACCATAACCCAAATGGAATCAAAACCCTTCCTATCTTGGGCAACCCAACTACAAAGTCCATATTAATCTCTTCTCACTTCCAAGTAGGAACCTCTATGTCTTAGGTTAGGTCACCCGGCCTTTGATGTTCGGCTTTGAATTTTTGAGAACTATTGCAACTGGACACAAATTTTGCAATATCATTCTTCATGCTTCCCACCAATACACCTCTCTCAAATCCCTTTACATTTTAGTAGAACTAGAGTATGAAGAACCATGAGCCAAATCAAGAATTCTCTCTCTCAAGCTATCAACACAAGGTATACACAACCTACCTTGGTATCTAAGTGCACCATCTCCCCCTTGGGATTAAACCTTCACTTTCCTATCATCAGCCAAGGCCTTCAATTCTAGTAAGGAGGGATCAAGATCCTTCTTAGCCTTCACCTCCTCAACTAATGAAGATTTAGAACCATCAACAGCAACAACAACACCATTATCCATTTCCCCTAGCCTAACTCCCAATCTAGCCAAACGATGGACCTCCCTAGCCACCTCCCTATTACCACTATCAACATGACCTAGACTACCCATAGACAGCCCACTCAAAGCATCCGCCACCATATTAGCTCACATCATAGTCCTTAAGAAGTTCTAACGATATCCTTTGCCTCAAGTTAAGATCTTTTTGAGTGAAGACATATAGGAGACTCTTATGATCGGTGAACACATCAACATACACCCCATACAAGTAATGACGCAAAATCTTTAATACAAATACCATGGCAACTAGTTCAAGATCATGGGTAGTGTAGTTCCTTTCATGCACCTTGAGTTGCCTAGAAGCATAAGCTATAACCTTATCATTTTGCATTAGGACACAATCCAACCCAACTCTAGAAACATCACAATACACAACAAATCCCTCTTGCCCATCCGTTTGTGACAATATAAGAGTGGACACAAGCTTATCTTTCAAGGTTTGAAAGATCCTTTCACACTCATCGGTCCACACAAACTTGGCCTTCTTTTGAGTCAATTTTGTCATAGGAGAAGCAACAAAAGAGAACCCATTCATGAATCTCTGATAATACCCCACTAATCCCAAGAAACTCCAAATATCCGACAAGGTCAATGGTCTAAGCCAATTTTTAATAACATCGGTCTTCTTAGGATCCACCTTAATGCCATCCCCCGACACCACATGTCCTAGGAAGGCAACCGCCTTCAACCGAAATTCATACTTTTCAAATTTAGCATATAGCCTGTTCTCCCTCAATCTTTGCAATACAACCCTCAATTGAGCCTATGCTCCTCCTCACCATAAGAATAGATTAAAATATAATCAACGAATACCATAACAAATGAATCAAGGTAGGGTTTGAAGACCTTATTTATAAGGTCCATGAAGATGGCCGGTGCATTAGTCAACCCAAAAGACATCACAACAAATTCCTAATGCCTATATCTAGTCCAGAAGGCCATCTTGGGAATATCACACTCCCTCACCTTCACTTGTTGATACCCGGACCGAAGATCAATCTTAGAGAAATGGCTAGCCCTTGCAATTGGTCAAACAAATCATCAATTCTCACAAGAGGATATCTATTCTTGATGGTGACCCTATTAGTTGCCGGTAGTTAATACACATTCTATAAGATCCATCCTTCTTTTTCATAAATAACATTGGTGCACCCCAATATGATTGGCTAGGTCTAATAAATCCCTTCTCCAATAAGTTCCTCAATTGTTCCTTCAACTCCGCCGGGGCCATTCGGTAAGGGGGAATAGAAATGGGTTGAGTATCAGGAAGGAGATCTATACCAAAATCTATTTTCCTTTCGGGAGGAACACCGGGAAGGTCGTTTGGAAAGACATCAAGGAACGCATTAACAACTGGAACCGACTCTATAGGAAGGACTTTGGACTCTACATCCCTAACCCTCACAAAATGGTAAATACACCCCTTAGAGATCAACTTACTGGCCTTAATGCAAGAGATAAACCTACCCTTGACCACCATATCATGACTCTCCTACTTAAGGATGGGTTCATTTGGGAATTGGAATTTAACCCAATGGGTTCTACATTCAATAGAAGCATAGTGTGCATGTAACCAATCCATCCCAAGAATGACATCAAAATCAACCATGTCCAACTCAACAAGATCCCAAGGCAACATTTTATGCAAGATGCAAATAGGATAACTTCTATAGACTTTTCTAGCAACAATGGATGCACCAATAGGAGTAGACACCTCATATGACTCATGCAATAATTTGGGCTCACATGCAACTTTTGGCAACAAAGAGGGTAATAAAAGAAAAAGTGGCACCTGGATCAATCAATGCATACACATCAAAGTCAAAGATTTTCAACATACCGATAACAACATCGGGGACTTTGTCAATGCCTTGCCTCCCATGCAAAGCATAAAATCGATTGTGCCTTGGGGCACCATCTTATTGGCCACCTCTCCCCAAAGGAACCGTATTAGAACCTTTAGAAGAACCTCCTTACCCTTGTTGCGATTTCGAGGGCAATCTATTGCCTTTTGCCCCATCTCCCCACAACCATAACAAGAACCGTATTCCTCAAGCATAGACCACCATGGCACTTACCACACTTTGGACACACATCACTAGGAGCCACACCCCCAAAACCTTGGGCTCTTGGAAAGTCATTGGTAACCCTATTTTGAAATACATGAGAGGACCCTTGGCCTCGATGGAACCGACCACTCTTTTGGAACTTACATTCAAAATGGGCCCTCTTGGCCTCATGACCCCTTCTATTCCTCAATTTCTCGTCTTCCATTTTTTCGGCATAGGTTATCAAATGGGACAAGTCCATGGCACTAATCAACATAGCAGACTGGCATTCTTCACTCACTAAATCGGCCACACCCATTACAAACTTGTTCATCCTCGACCTTGGGTCGACAACCAAGTAAGGAGCAAACTTTGAAAGTTGGGTGAACTTGAGGGTATACTCCCTCACACTCATAGACCCTTTTCCCAAATTCATAAATTCCACCAATTTGGCTCCCTATGCTCAAGAGGAAAAAATCGATTAAGAAAGACCACCTTGAGCTCTTCCCAAGAACCATATTGTTGACCTGTTTCTCCTTCCATTAATTGTACCTTATTTGTGCAACCCCTTTGAGTTGGTAGGATCTCAACTTTGCCTTATCCTCCAACCTCACATCCATGATAGAAAAAATCTTGTAGACCTCATCGTTGAACTCTTGAAGGTCCTCACTCACCTTAGACCCATAGAATTCCGGTGGATTCATCCTCATGAAGTCTCTCACTCGAGAAGCCAGTGTAGGGGCATGAGGGGCTTGGGCCCCTTGGTTCGCTTGATTAGCCACCACTTGTGCAAGCAAATGAGAGTATCCCGAAGTTCTCCATTAGCTGGTTTCTCCTCGGGTGTGCAGTCTCTTCTCTCTCTCTCGTGTTAGGCATGATCTAACATAGAAAAGGACAATCATTAGAGGGGAAAACCTTAATTCAACTCTTATAGCATGACATAATGTAAGAAGAAGGGAAGCATTTTCTAAACGTCTCATAGCCTCTAACTCATAGTTATGGTGCACAACACAACTATAAACAAGACTTTAATCGACATTGTATGCTGGACTCCAAGGATCTAACAATGTAGTGCTATGATACCAACTTTCTCATGACCTAAGCCTAGGATCTAGACGTGACCGGCGAATAGGGAACCCGAAGGAATCCCAAAAAAGCCTCATGGCAGATCATTACACATCCTTGATCATGGAAGCAATCAAAATGACAATGAGATATAAGCATAAGCAAGGGAATCAGGGATAAGGAAAACTTCCATATCATATAATCAAGAAACAAGAGAGTCAAGGCTCATAGCATAGATACGTAACATGTCCAACAACACCTCTACTACATAGATAAGTGTGGGGACTATGAAAGAAAACTGGGCTCACCCTTATATTCAACACATAAATAAAGGTAAGATAGACTTAGTACATAGCAAGAGATCATAAACGATGTTTCCGGAATGGAGGACTCACCAACAAGCTTGAGAGACAATCGTATTAGCCATGTGGAGGAGGACGACGATCAAGCGGTGCACCGATTCCTACATGGTGACATTAGTAGACATAGATTATGGTTAGTATGTTATAATGTACTAAGTATGTGGGATGTAATGCAACAAGTGATGGTAACATAATCGAAATACATAAGCAAAGGCAATGAGTACATATAACAATATGGCATGCATGGAAGATGCTCGTAGTGAATAATGCTTATATGGATCATAAAATAAGTATAAGGAGTGACCATTCATAGTGTAATCCAAGGCCTACCACCTCCTTGGAGAGGGCCACTAGGTACGAACCCCTTTATGAGATTGATGGAGTACAAACCCCCAACAAGGTTGATGGAGTACAACCCCCCCCCAAACAAGGTTGACAAGTACAAACCCCTAACAAGGTTGATGGGTACCAACCCCCAAGAATGTTACCCAGGCCAACCACCCCTCGATCTAGGCGATCGAGGTACCAACCCCTCAACAAGGTTATCCGAGCCTACAACCCCCTGAGCTAGGGTTAGTCATCCCCAACACTATAGAGATAATATCATATTTATATATACACTCCTTTCACCATCATATACATACATTACATTTCATCATCATTTTATCATCACATAGTCATTCAACTCATAAGACATGCATAGGACCTTTAATTTCTCAATAAACCATAATCAGACATTTTATCAAATACTTAGAGGATGTGTAATGCTAGTGTAAAACTATACAATTCAAGAGTGTTATCATGCTAGAAAAGTCAATGTAAAAACCATTAATAGTTACTTCATAACACTCAAGTAATATTAGATCTTAGATTTATAGCTCAAAACAAAGTAAAACAGTCATAATTTCATAGACCCTAACATAGTGTGCAATGAAATTCATAATAAGAAAGACCCACTTGTAAATCATCTATGAATCATGCAAATTTTAAGTAAAAGGAAGCTTGAGTATCATGGGTGGAAGGAACCCATGAAAGAAACCCACATAGCTTAGCTTTAGAGATAAACTTGATGAAAATTAGAGATGGAGACTTGAAGCTTGGGAGGAAATCCTTAGATCCGGATGAGAATTTGAGACTTGAATTTTAGGAGATAAAATATTAGCTGTGTTTCAATGAGTATTGGGAAATGTTTAGAATAATATGAGGGTGAAAATGGCTAACTATAGATATTTTCACGTTTGGGAACACTTAGACCCAAGACCCAAAAGCCTTGGACCAAGATAAAAATCAGTGGCAGCAAAATACATAGGTTTGTGTCTAGTTCATGACGCAAACCTATCGCGGAGGCAAGATTTGCAGAGTTTCGCAACTGCTGCGCATCGCGGTACCATCGCGGATCGATTCTGGAAATCAAAAATTATGAAAAAAGAAATTACTAATCGTTTGCTCTTAAATCGAAGTTAGACCTATTTTCCACTAAATTTTGACCCTCTTATCAAGAATACAAAGTTGGGGTTTTGATATCACGAACGAATCTGCAAGGCCCAAGAAACTCCTAATGTCTAACGGGGTCAATGGTCTAGGCCAATTCCTAATCACATCGATTTTCTTAGGATCCACTTTTATACCATCCCTGGACACCACATGACCCAAGAATGCAACCTCCTACAACCAAAATTCACACTTGTCATATTTGGCATACAATCTCTCCTCCCTCAATCATTATAACATGACCCTCAAATGGCCCATATGTTCTTCCCTACCTAAATCATAATATCATCAATGAAGACCACAATAAAGGAATCAAGATAGGACTTGAAGACCCTATTCATTAGGTCTATGAAGATGGCCGGCGCATTAGTCAATCTAAAGAACATCACCACAAATTCATAATGCCCACACTAGTCCGTAAGGCCGTCTTTGGAATATCACACTCCCTCACCCTTACTTGATGGTACCCAGACCAAAGATCAATCTTAGAGAAAAAGATAGGCCCTTGCAATTGGTCAAACAAGTCATCAATCCTTGGAAGACGATATCTATTCTTTATAGTGACCCTATTGAGTTGCCGGTAGTCAATTCACATTCTAAGAGACCCATCTTTATTCTTTACAAACAATATTGGTGCACCCCAAGGTTATTGGCTAGGTCTAACAAATCCCTTCTCCAACAAATCATTCAATTGCTCCTTTAACTCTTTCAACTCCACCGGGGTCATATGGTAAGGGGGAATGGAGAGAGGTTGGGTGTCGAGAAGGAGATATATGCCAAAATCTATCTCCCTTTTAGGAGAGACACTGAGAAGATGATTTGGGAAGACATCAAGAAATTTATTTACAACCAGGACTGACTTAATGGAAGGAACTTTGGACTCCATATCTTTAACTCTCACAAGATGATACAAATACCCCTTGGAAATCAACCGATGGGCTTTAATGCATGAGATGAACCTACCCCTCACTATTACATCATGACTTTCCCACTCAAGGATAGTTTCATTTGGAAATTGAAACTTGACCCTACAGGTCCTACAATCAATAGAAGCATAGTATGCATGCAACCAATTCCTCCCAAGAATAACATCAAAATCAACCATATCTAACTCAACAAGATCACAAGGTAAGATTTTATGCAAGATGCGAACAGGACAATTTCTATACACCCTCCTAGCAACAATAGATGCACCAATAGGAGTAGACACCTCATATGACTCATGCAACAACTCCGACTCAACATGGAACGTTTTAGCAACAAAGGGGATAACAAAGGAAAGGGTTGCACCCGGATCAATCAAAGCATATACATCAAGATCAAAGATTTTCAATATACTGGTAACTACATCAGGGACCTCACTAACCTCTTGCCTTCCATGTAGAGCATAGAATCGATTGTCCCTTGGGAAATCACTTTGAGGACCACCTCTACCCAATGGGACCACATTTGCACCCCGAACCTTGCCATGGTTTCTTGGACGATCTACTTTCTTGTGACCAAGCTCCCTACAACCATAGCATGCACTAGTACCCTTCAAACATGGGCCATTATGGCTCTTCCCACATCTAGGACACACATCATTAGGATCCACAACACCTACACCTTGGGGCCTAGGGAAATCATTGGAAAACTCCCTATTTGTAGCATGAGGAGGCCCTTGGCCTTGATGGAATCGACCACCCCTATGAAGCTTGCCCCCAATATGAGCTCTCTTGGCCTCATGGCCCCTCCTCTTTCTCAACCTTTTTTCTTCCATTTGCTCGGCATATGTCATTAACCAAGACAAGTCCATATCACTAATAAACAAGGCGGACCGGCACTGTTCACTTACAAAATCGGAGACCCCCATAACAAATTTATTTATCCTTGACCTAGGGTCGGCCACCAAATGAGGAGCATACTTTGAAAGTTGATTAAATTTGATGGCATACTCTCTCACACTCATACCAACTTGTTTCAAGTTCATAAACTCAACCAACTTTGCTTCCCTAAGCTCAAGAGGGAAGAACCGATTAAGGAAGGCCAATTTAAATTCCTCCCAAAGCACCACATAGCCATTTTCCTTCTCACCTTTTCATTGATCAAACCAAATTTGGGCCACCCCTTTGAGTTTGTACGTCGCCAACTCCGCCTTCTCATTTAGTCCAACACCCATGATTGACAAAATTTTGTAGACTTCATCAATAAACTCTTGTGGATCCTCATCCACCTTTGACCCATGGAAAACCGGAGGATTCATCCTCATGAAGTCTTTTACCCTAACTCCTGGGGTAGTAGCATGAAGCGTTTGGGCCCCTTGTTGGACTTGGTTGGCCAGAACTTGGGCAAGAATAGTAAGAGCATCACGGAGCTCACCATTGGTAGGTTTCTCCTCGGGAGTTTGGGCCTATCTTCCTCTAGCACTCATCATGATCTAAGCAAAGAACAATTGTTAGGGGGGAGCAACTTATCACAACTCTAAAGCACGACTTAGAACAAGAAGAATGGAAACATTTCATAAAATGCCTCATAGCCTCCTATTCATAGTCATGGCGCGCTTCACAACCATGAATAGGACTCTAATCGACGCGGTGTGTTGGACTCCGAGGATCTATCAACCTACCAAGTTTGTCACGTCCCAAGCCTAGGGCCTAGACGTGATCGGTGAATGGGGAACCCGAAAGACTCCAAACATGCCTCATAGCATATCTTTACACATCCTTGGTCGCAGAATCAATATAAAACATCATAAGAAACATAAACAAGGGGAAATGGGACTAAGGAAGAAAGAGAGAGTGTAATACTTAAACAACATAAATGAGTCAAAGCTCATACATTAATACACAACATGTCCAACAAACACCTCTAAATACATAGATAGAGCGGGGCCAAGACAAAGTAACCACGCTCACTCTCAAAGTCAAATAGAACATAAGATAGTGTCTCAATACAAAGATAAGAGGAAAACATAAACCAAAGTCCCCAAAATGGAGGACTCACCAATAAGCTTGGAATAGCACCGCCTAGCCAGATGGAGAAGGATGATCAACTTGGGCATCGGTTCCTACATGGTAATATCATGTTTGCAAGAGTATGCGTTAGTATGTTTGAATGTACTAAGTATATGGGATGTAGTGCAATAAGAGACAAACTTCATAATCAACATGTATAACAATAGGCAATAAGAATGATATAACAATATGTCATGTATGATCAATGCATAAGTAAAACATGCTTAGGTAAATCATACTCATATAGAACATCATATGTGAAGATGAGACCAAGCTAGATTCCCAAGGTATGAAGCCCTTGGTAGGGTTGGTGATGTTGTCACCCCATCACCTAAGTGGAGATGAGTATTAACCTTTATTCTAGGTTGATGATAATACCACCTTGTCACCCTGGTGGAGATGAGTATTGACCCTCATTCTAGGTTACCTGGGCTCTTGTCCCCTCCCCCTCCCCCGATCGGGCATGGTCTATGCAACACTTTATATAGGATTTATCATAACTCTAATACAATACCCTTATATTGGAATAATCATGTACATAAGCTCATTTTCATCATCATAACATCATTCATATTATATATCATGCTTTGGACCTTCAATTCCTCAAGAAACCATAACCTGACATTTTATCAAACACCTTAGGGGTGTGTAATGGGGGTAAAAGAGCATGTAATATGGAGATGAAATCATGCAGGAAAATCAGTGGTAAAACCTTTAACCAACACCTTGCAACACCCTTAAGATATTCATATCAAAACCCCTCATCAAGTCCAACATTAGATCCAAGATTTGAAGCTCAAAATATGCTAAAACAACTATACTTTCATGAACTAAAATTATTGTGCAATAAATTTCTCAATATACAAGACCCACATGTAAAATCAACTTTAAATCATGCAATATTAAGTAAAAGAGGGTTTAGGC
>JAABOM020087849.1:0-29633 GCA_011800125.2 Solanum clarkiae | reverse complement strand
TACTAGTACAATTCAAATGAAACATGACATGGTTTGGTCAAACTAGCGCTAATTTTCAAAAGTGCTTAAATCTCGTGTTAATGGGCTATATGTGCGTCTAGCACTTAAGAGGGTTGAGTGTATACATGTTTTGTGTCAAATTGAGGAGATTATGGCCTTAAAATGAAGTGAAAGAATTGAGGTGCTTGTAGGACTTAATAAGCTAGCAGGTGAGTCACCTACTTGCTTAGCATAAAATTGCCAGCTAAACGGAGACGAGGCTCGACATGGAAATTGTCCAAGTTCGATTAAGAATAAAGTCCGTGTTAAGTGTGTAACTTTGGCCCTTGTTTTAGTATCATAAATGGGATATATTATCAGCCCAATAAGTATAATAAAAATGGCCCCAAATACATCACAATACACTTAGCAAATTGGGCCCAAAACTAAGTGAAAGTTGGAAAATAGGCAGCCCAAGTCAATCAAGTTGGTGCTCCAAAAGGCCCAAATGAAAGGAGAAAGGAGCTGCATAACCTCCTTAGTAAAATAAGGCTGAGAATGCCTTAGTTATATCATCCAAATTGCACTATAAAAAGGGGTCAAAGCAGTTCGCAAAGGTCGTTTCTCAACTTGACCTCACAAAAATCAGATTTACTCTCTACATTTCCTCTCAACTTTTCTCAACTTTGTGAAGCATCCAAACGACCCTTTTAGGGTTACTAAGGAGCCTATAAACCTTTAAGATGAATATAAGTAATTATAGTTGTATATTTAGTATGGTTTTATCATGAAAAACAAGAAATAGACGCTAGTTACACTTGCTGAAATTTCTTGGACAGATTTTGTGCAGAAAGTTTCTGCACCTTTTCCTTTCGTTTTGGTGATTTCTCTATGGTTTTTAACTTGTATTTTGAATATAGCTTGGTGTTATTAACATGGGTTGAGTTATAAACATCACCCTAAGGCTGCTGCCCTGGTTTTGGTTTCATTTAACAAGCGCGTTTTATCGAGTTATCTAAAGCGTCATGTTGATTGGAACTTGCGGGCTGTTGTGTGTAAAGCTATTAGCTCACGTCCTTCATGAATTCTTGAGTGCTGTTAAAAGACTATTTTAGGTCTGATTATATGTGTAAATGTTGTTGGAACAGTTTGGTTAAATTAGGAATAAGTTTGGAGTTGTCAACGTCGAAATGTAGTGAAGGAAGGTAACGTTATGCTGTCCGTTTTTAGATTGCATGGAATTGTGATGTGTTGTACTTGGTGGGTAGTTGTAAGGCTGTTATGGACTTAAAATAGGCTGTACATGATGTTTACACGCTAATGTGTATTAGAAAATACGATTAGGGGCGAAAAGGTTAAAGGAATACCCCCGGGTTTATATACACCCGCTTGATGCCCATGTATTGTTTTCTTGTGTGATTGGGATTTTAAGGTGTTTCTATTGGCTATTAATGCTAGTTTTATCACCTACTATGTTGTAGATAAGTATTTGGAGGAAGGGAAGGTTATCTTTAGGTAGTAACAAGGTCATACAGCAAGGTATGAAGGTTACTTGATTTTGTATCACTTGGCATGAAATGTAGATCTCTTCTTAGCACATAAAGGCACTTGCCAACTCCGACAAAACTATTAATCGTGTCTCCATCCTTTGACATGTTCACATGCTTCTATACATAGTCACTTTCACGTTTGCATACATGCTCGTATACCAAGTTACATGTGTTCTTGTTACTAGATAAAATTCACGAGTTGTTTGATTTCATACACATTTTATTATTCGTGTAACGTATTCTTTTTCATTATCATATTGTCTTGTATAATTTTCTACATGTCACATGTTACATATACAGTCCTACAGCTCCAATATTGTGACCACCAAAAGAACTATCTCAAAGGTAATTGAAAGGTAAAGCATATTGTTTATTGATAGGTGGTAGCCCAAGGGATGGAAGAATCACCTAGCCAGGGACGATCCTATCACGGGTGGTAGCGCAAGGGGGTTAAGGAAGAACCTAGCCAGGGACGATCCCATATCCCGAGGGGTGGAAGAATCACCTAGCCAGGGAAATATTTTATTACGGGTGGTAGCTCGAGGGGTTAAGGAATAACCTAGCTAGGGACGATCCCGATATAGTTTACCACTGAACAGTTGGTCATTTGTATTACAATTATGCACAAATTTTGCAGTACAAATTTTAGAGTAAAGGTAAATTAAGATAAAGGACATAAAGTACCTGATTCCACAGTATAACTAAAGGTGGTCCGTGATCTTCCACAGATGCATGGTTTCCTTTGACTTGTTACTTATATATAGTATATCCTGCCTTACATACTCAGTACATTATCTCGTACTAACGTCCCTTACGGGGAACCTGCATTTCATGCTACAGGTACAGGTTCTAGTAGATCTCCCCAGTAGAAGTACAGGACATTCAGCCGTGGTTACCAAGCTCTAGGTTGCTTCAGAGCTTTGCATGTCTAGAGCTTATATGTTTTTTTTGTACAGATAGTTGAGGCGGGGCCTGTCCCGACCCCTATCAGATGTCTTTCTTTATTTAGTGTCTTTGTAGAGTATGTAAAGTAAAATGTGGTCATGTCTCGTACTTTAAATATCGTGGCCCCAATGGCCTAGTCATATGCATTTCCTTTTGGCTTGTTATTACTATTTATCTGCTTAAAGGCATGTCAAAGGTAGAAATCTCTTATAATACCTATAGAAAGCACATAGATACAGGTTGGTCCTCTCGAGCCTCATCGGCAACGGGTGCCAGTCCTCCCTAAAGGGATTTGGGGCGTGACAAAGTCTATGCTAATACTATCATAGGGGGCATGTTTCTAGATCAACTATTTGCAAGGATTGCTGAGCGTATGAAGCAAATGGTCAAGACAAATCGTGAACAAGGTCAGCGACATAGAGCTTCCATGAAGAGTTCATGTTCCGTCAGTGTGGGTTCAGAGAAAGCAAAAATTAATAAATAAATTATGCAGCAGCTTTCTCAGCTTCGCACAAGCATGGATGTGGTTAAAACAAAACCAAAAAAGAGTGAATGCAGTTGTTTACCAACCCTTGCGTGCACCTTTGTACGATGAGCCATAATATGAGGAAGACATACGTTTTGTGAATGATCAGACGGGGTGTTTCAGAACCAATGCCCAAGGGTCCAATCAAGATTATTGGCATGATATGTTATCAAAATATGACACATTTTATTCCTATAACTTAAAATTTTATGTGTTCACAATGCAACTCTTATGTTTATTATGTGTTTTTGTATTATTTTTTTTAACAGAAAAAGCAGGTTGGTAGAATTTGCAAAAAGTGGAAGTTTTTGTTGATTTTTAGGACATACAAGACCCTCTACGAGTCGTAGCCCAATCTGCGAGTCATAGAATGGGTCTCGTGGGGACTTCCAATGTTTAGAAGCAAAGTCTGATAAAATGAAATTCAATTATATGAGACTTAGTTACGAGTCGTAGACCTCACTACGACTTGTAAAGGATGTTTCATAACACTTCCAGTGTTGATCTAGATTGGATCGAAAAATGCAGCTTTAGAATATGAGAAGTCAATACGAGTCATTGAGAAGACTATGACACATAAAGGTGTTTCGTAGAAGTGAAGTTTTAGACGGAGGATACTGACCATGAAATCCCGATTACAGTTCGTAGGGTATAGAACAAGTAGTAACTGTGACTCATATCAGGCGCCAACCAGTTTTTCTACTTAATTTTGGGACTTTTTTGTAAAAACTATAAATATTATATTTTAGGTTTTTAGCCGCAAGTTTTACAGATTTGGAGAGTTTACACAGAGATATTTAGAGAGCACAAAATTTAAGTGTAAAATTTTTAGGGTTTATCTTTGGAGACTACATGTTGGAGATTATATTCACTTGTGGATTCATTGCATCTTTCAAGCTTGTGATTATAAATAAGTGGACTTTATTGTTCTTCAATATCTTTGGGTAAGTGCTTCATTATGTCTTCCATATTCATTGTTGATTTATTTGCCCAAGCTATGAGTAACTAAATCCACAACTTAGGGTTGTGGGTACGATGAAAATTTAACTTAGAAAACGGATGATTTGCACTTCTTGAGTGGAGCATTTTCATATATTAGCCATTTCCCTTCACTTTGCATGTTATCTAATGGTGGCCAATATTAAAGCCTGCTGAGTGTCATGATCTCGATCCAGGCAGTAATAAATAGGAAAAGTGAATGGTTAACAGAATTCGATGATATGTTCTTTTCTAATAAATTGACACCATCTAAGGAGAGGTTGACTGAGACAATTGATAATGGTTAGTTTGACACACTATGGAGACCGACAAAGTCCCATAGTGAAATTCAACCTTCACCTTCAGAAATGGGCTGGAAGAACCTAAATTATCGTCCTACATGTAATGTATGAATTGAGAGTTGTGTTATACGAGTGGATTAAGTTATGAATCATGAGGAACACAATTACCTAAGTTGCTCTCCAATTTGATTGTCTCTCTATTTTATTAGTTTAGTTTAATTTTCTACCAATCATTGCAACCCTCCCCCCTTCTTTTTAGAAAATCAAGTAGTTAATGTTTAAATTGTATTGATGAACCAAGTTGCAAAAGTACCATATTTCCTATGGGGTTTGTCCTTAACCTTGGTTATGTTTTTTACTTCGACGATCGCTTTGACCTTGAAATAGAGGCGTATCTTGAGCGTTCATAAAAAAATGGTGTCATTGCCGAGGAATGCGACAATACTTTAATTTGGTTTCACTAATAGTATAATTCAAATGTTAATTTCTTAGTTCTCTTGTATTGTATTTTTGTTTTTATTTTTGTTGGTTTAGTTTTTTTGCATGGTATATCAGGTGTGTATACCCTATATAGGGTCTCAAGGCATTCCCTTAGCTCAAATTGATTTAGAGATCTAACGTGTTGCAAGGAGAATGACTCAAGCAAATGCTAATGTCATGGTGAATGAAGCTATAAATCAGAATGATGATGTTGAGGATAGGGATGAAAATCCACCACCATTGGACAATAGGCCACAACCTAGGGATTTCAATGAGAATGCCTATGGATGGAATCAATACAGATTGAATCCCATGGCTATGGATGTTACTAGAACTATAGTGTTGCCACCCTTACCAGCTAACACTAAGTTCATGATGTCAAGTTGATTTCTCCAAATGCTTCAGAATCGTGGTTTCTCGCAGGTCTACCTTCCGAGGATCCTCAGTCATTTGCATAATGTAGCTTTTGTGTGCAAGAGTGTGTTGGGGATGCAAAATTTTTCCATGGATGTTATTGGGTTGCGTGTGTTTCCTCTCTCCTATTAGTAATGCAATGGTATGGCTATCGAAACTCCCACAAAGCTCAAACACCAATTCGGCAGATTTATAAAAGGTTTTTTTGGAAAGGTACTTTTCGAGGTCAAAGAAGCTCAAATTAAAAGTCCAAATCAACAGTTTTGAGCAATTACTGGGGTATACAATTAGTACAATGTGGGAGAGATTTACAAAGTGTTTTAGAAGCTTTCCAGACTATAAAATTATTGATAATGCCTTGGTAGAGATTTTCTTTTGTAACCTCAATTAAAATAGTCAAGCTTGTATAGATACCATAATAGGGAGTATATACTTGGATCAACCGTTAATAAGGATCGACGAGAGAATGGAGCAAGTGTCCAAAACCAACAGAGCATGGGGGAAAATGGAGAGAGCGTTTAAAGGAGCTCATGTACGGTGAATGCTAGTTCAGAGCAAGCTAAGATCAACAAGGAAATCATGCAACAACTTGCTCAACTACGCACGAGTATGGACTTAGTTGCTAAGAAAAATCATGAAAGAATGCATGCGGTAGTCCACCAACTTCCTAGATTGCCCATGTATGAAGCACACTATTATGAAGAGGATGCTTATTTTTTTAATGACCAAGCGTTGGATTTTTGGAACAATGCCACAGGGTCTAATGCGGACTATTGGCGTCAAGGTTATGGAAACCAAGGTCATACTTATAATCGACAAGGTGCTTATGGAGATAAGCATGGTGGTTATTTTAAAAGGAATAGGGTGCCAGAAGCCGAATAGGGAAGAAGAGATAGTTTTTGAATGGTCCGAATGTGCCACCGCACAATTATGATGTCGGGGCTAGCAATTCAAAGATAGAAGAGATGTTTGACTGACTGATGAAAAAGGCCGAAACCTAAGATGAGACTTTGAAGGGAATGAAATTCAATATCTCTAGCATACATCAAAAGATAGAGTCTCGTTCGATAGCCATCAAACAACTTGAGAAACAACTCGGTCAAGTGCCCACTTAATTGAATCAACGATAAAAAGGTACATTTCCAAGCTATATGGTTCAAAACCCAAAGAATGATGGGCTTTGTATGGCAGTCATGACTAGTGATGGTAAGACTATAATTGATCCTCCTATGTCGGTAGTTGTGGATGATGTGTATGAAGAGACAATTGTGGAGAAGGATGAGAATGAAGGAAAAGAAAGCAACAAAGATGGAGTGATCAGTGAAATGGTTAAAGAGCAAAAAAATAGTAAAATCATCCCAAGGCCTCCTGCTCCTTTTCCCAAAGACACAAACAAAAGGAGGAAAATGGTAAATTAAAATATTTCCTCTCATGTTAAAGCAATTGCCCATCAACATTCCCCTTATCAAAGCATTGGAGAAAATGCCTGGGTATACTCAATACATGAAGGATTTAGTGACTAAGAATCGCATGATAAGCCAAGAGCTTTAACAAGAGCTCCAACATTGTAGTGTTACTATCTCTAACTCCTTGGATCATAAAAGAGAAGACTCGATGCGTTTACCATCCCTTATACCATCAGGATATGGAGTTTGCAAGAGCATTGTGTAATCTGGGACTAAGTATTAATTTGATGTCTTTTGCGGTATTTAAAAAGCTTGATTGGGATTCTCCTACTCCTAAAAAAATGAGGTTGTCAATGAGGGATAGAACAATCAAGAAACTAGAGGGAATACTTTTTGATGTGTTAGTGAAAGTTGAAAAATTCATATTCCCAACTGATTTTATAATTCTTGATTGTGAAGGTTATTTTGAGGTCCCTATTATTTTAGGAAGTCCACTTCTAGCCACAGGGAGAGCCCTAGTGGATATGGATTCTGGTCAACTCAGATTTAGGATGAATGATGAAGAAGTGGTTTTTCACATCCGCCAATCTATGAAGAATCCAGATGAACTTAAAAGTGAAACTTGGGCTGTTGAAGAATTCTGAGTGCTTGTGATGGCTAAGTCATGCTACGACATAAAATCAGGTACTACTTGGGAGGCAACCCAAGTGTTTTTATGTTTTAGATTGATTGTAAGTTTATTTTCAGGTTTTGAATTTTAAATTGATTGTTTTTGTTTTGATTGTTATTTTTGGACATTGGATTGGTTATATTTTAGAAAATGGTGTTTTTGAGAAGAATGTTCAAGTGTTGGACAAGAATTGCAAATTTGCTGAGATTGCACCTAAAATAGTCTCTACGATCAGGATTACGAGTCGTATTGCACTTTACAACCCTTAGCCTTGCCTCATAGAGAGTTATATCGAGAAGGATTAAAAGTGCACTACCCAGGTACATTTTCAATTTTTTCTAAGTGTTAGGTGGTCTATGAGACTAGGACATACGAGTCGTAGTCCAAGCTACGACTCGTAATTGGGGTTTTATAGACCCGACTCAGTAATATTTTAAAGAGTAACCCGATAAGGTATAAATTATGGTCAAAATTATTTTGAATCAAATTTTAACCCTAATCAACGTAAAATTACACCAATGTTTTTCCCTAACCCTTTTTCGACTATATTTTCGGTGGTGTCGTCACATTTTCGACTGGCATAGTCAGGCGACTAGGGTTTTTACAACATTATTCTCCTTTTAGTTTCTCCAATTCATCTATATATTTGGTAAGTTCCTTGGTTTATTTTTAACTTCAACAATTGACCTTGCTTCGAAAGGTTTGAACGATGAATGAAGTTGCAATGATGCCAAGGTATGTGATTCTTGTTCAAGTTGAGATTGTGAAGGAGAATCTATTGTTTCTATCAATTAAATTGATTGGTTTGGCCCTAAGTTGAAGGGTTTGTATGTGTTAATGTAATTGGATGTTCATGCTATCATGTTCCTTGTTGACTAAATGGTTGCCTTTGTGTTATGAATATTCATTGGTTTTCAGTGTAAAAAGGGCATGATAGTCTGTGAGTTATTATGAGGTGGTTGGAATAATGAGTTGATTATTTCTTTTTGTGTTTGTTGAGCTAGTCCCAAATTAATTTTAAATGTTTTTAAGTGAACTTTGTACGTGATTTTGGGGTGGTGATATGGGTACATGTTTGAATGAGTTGAAGAATATTGACTTGATTGAGTGTAGATTGCTATACCCTTGTTGATGGGGTAGATTTTTGTTTGAAATCTTGTTTGGGGTATGGGTGACTTGAGCTTCGCATATGAATGTCATGCACTTGCTTCGATGCTACTAGATTAGTGTATGAATTATTCGTAGGTCCATGTGGTGAGTCAAGGTGTTTCAGGTACTAGTTGCTTCCTGTTAGGGAGTCTTCTACAACTTGTACATGAGTTTATGAGTTATAATTACCTCTCATAGGAAGTAACAGTGACTTAAAATTCCTATGTACTTATTATACGGGTCCTATCTACGGGTCGTAGATCTCTCTAAGAACCATAGATGGGTCTCGTGGACTCATGATTGTTTGAATTTTTGCTCCCTGGAACTTTATACAAGACTAGTCTACGAACAATAGCTACTGTTATGGGACGTAACTGTATCTTGTATGCTCTTCCAGTGTTATTATTGTTGTGCACCCCTGGTTTACGAAACCATGTTACGATTCGTAGTACTAACTATGACTTAGAACTGGCTCTTATATCATCCAGCTGCAGCTGATCTAAGTCACCTTTCTTATTTTCTTTTGTTTTTATTTGTTGGATGTTTTGAGATGATTTATGTACTTTTATGATTGTTTTTCAGATATCATGGCCCCTAAAAGTAAATTTGCAATAATTAAAGCCTTCAAAAGGCAACTTGCGGATGAGCCTACAGATACTGAGCACTTGGATGACAATTGGACCCAGTTGGGTGGGTCAATTGAGGCTCTTACTGTCCATGCTGATCCAGAGGCTGAGGTTCCTCAAACGAGGGCAGCTACAGCTAGAACTGCAAACATTCGGGTTTTTATTGATAGTCCTTCCCAGTATGATAAGGAAGGCGATGGTGAGAGTGATAGTTCCTTCTAGTCTAATAAGGAGGGTACGAAAGATAGTAGTGGGACACCTCAGATGACATCTTCAGGCATAGAGTGTAGTTTAGAGAAGGCCTCTCAGGTCAAAGGAGATGCCCAGCCCTCGGTTTCCCCATCTTCTTCAACACTGAATCTAGGGCTCACTGGTGGGGTGTCGAGGGAATGGAGGCCATATTTAATGAGAGTCTACAGCCATAGGGTCAAGGACAAACTGTAAGGTTGATTTATGAGGAGCCTTGATTAATTGCTGAAGGATTGGGCCATGTCTCAGGACTTAAGGACGCAATGATATGACATGGGCTCAGGTGGTTGACTGAAAATCTTGATCACTATTCCTCGACTATGTTCGGGAATTTTACATAACTTATGAAGCTAACATTCTCCATGATCTTCCCAAAGGAAGGAAACCTCTCAAGTAGTCGAGATTTCGAGAGGTTCTATTGTGAGGACAGCGAGTAAATATATCGGAGGAGATAATCCGTCGCATACTATTTGGTCCCATGTACCACTCCGAGGTCGACAATCAAATTTTAGCATAGACTATGACAGATTAGGACAACAGTGGTTGCAAAGGATTTGGTACAGATGACAAATTTATTAAGATGGGTTGCCGAACATATTGCTGAGCATGGTCCAGAGCCTTCCTGGGTCACTACACATACAGAGCCTATAGTGAAGGTTTCCCTCTCCTTTCTCACTAAGTTATGATGGGCGATTGTCAGATCTCGCATTCGATTGACTTTGACGGATAATGTGCTTATATTAGAGAGAGCAGTTCTGGTAGCCAATATCTTAGTTGGCTATGACATTGATTAGGCACAACTCATAGCGGAGCAGATCCATGAGTCTGTACTCAAGAAGGCCACGTGCATGCTATTTTTTTTATTATAATCAATCGACTCTACCTAGCATCAAAGGTGGAGTTATCATACCATATAGATCCTCTAGTTGTGGCCCTACTCACTTTAAATGCTAGCCTGATAAAGGCTGATGAGAACCTTCTGGCACTTTAGAGCGCACATTCGCAGTCGTTACTATTCAGTATCATATCTCTATCCTGGATGCTCACATTAACGCCTTCAAGGAGAGGGTACAACATAGATTGGGTGAGGCCTAATGATTAGATTAGTTTGGTTTGCAGATAGAGATCCAATAGCTCCGAGCTGACATAACAGCAGCACTCACGGTATCGACTGCACTACCAGAGACTACACTTCCAGTGCTGGTGGTCAATTAATTTGCTCCTGATGATCCCATCCAGCCTTCTTTTAGGAAGAGACCCCTCACAGAGGATGATTATCCAGATGAGAGACACGTATGTACGAGACTCATAGAGGAGGAGAAGGAGATGAAGCTTGTCTAGATGAGATTGAGACATGATGAGGAGACTACGATGAGCTTGAGAGATGGAGAAGGTGAGGGGATTTGGCTCCTCCAGACAAAGTACCATTGCTGAGCAGACCGCACCTCAAGAAGAAGGTGGCCAAACTCAGCCATAACTGGCGCTTAGGCGCCCAGGTATGCTTTTTGACCCCTTATGTGTTATTTTGTTTTGATTTTAGGCATTGGGGACAATGCACATCTTTTTCGATGGCGTGTGGGTAGTTATGGCCCTCAGTGAAGTCTGAGTATCTTGGGTCCATAACTACCCCAATTTTTGATCCTGGGGTTTTCTTGCTTTGTTCTTTTTCCCCATATATATTCAGTTTCTGTTTAACCAGCACGTTAGGATTTTTAGATAGTATTTGTATCATATAGTACCAATACTTATGGCATATAGTATATTTTTTTGTTTTGTTTGAAAAATGATACCCACCAGAAATTTTGATTAGTAGTTAGATAGCAACCATACATGTTTAGGTGTGTGACAATGTTTGTTCTGACAAGTGAGGATACATTGAGATAAAAAGAATGATTTGGGACTCTTTTGTTGATACTGAATGCAATGTCATGTGAGTGTGGGATTAATTTTGCTAGATTCATGTGTTTTGTGCTAATTCAGAACTTGCCCTGTTACTCTAAGTTAGATTGTAGATTAATTGTATTTGGTCATCATTCTTAATTGTCCACGTAGACTAAAAATAACCAACCAAAGCTATGATATAATTTTTTTTCCTAATATTTGAGCTTAACATGTACCTATTCTTTGAAAACACCTGATTAACCTAGCCTTGTTAGTTGTAATATCCGAATTGGCCCTGGTCCTTCCTGAACATTGTGCACCTTGACTAAGGCAAAAATCCTAAGTCAAGGGCGGCTACCAAAAGTGGCCCTGATTTTGAGGACGAATATTGTGCACCTCAACACTGGCTAAAAGCCTATGTTGAGGGTGGCTAGTGTAAGGGGAAAACAAAAATAAGGGGGTGAGTTAGTGATACAGAGAAAAATGGAAAAATCATGTACTAGGTGCAAGAAAAATAAGTGATGCCTTAGTTGTAAGCTAAAAGGCAAAATAAAGTGTAAAAACAAGGCAAAAAAACTGAAAAATGAAAAGAAAGCACCCAAAAATGCTAGAAATAGGAAAAAGAGAGAATAAGGAGAAAATAACAGAGTAGATAGGGCGAAAGTGTAGAAAACCAAAGTGTCAAGGAAGGCCATTTGTCACTATTTATCTATAATATCATACCAAAGCCCCCTGAGCCTACGTTAAAAGCCTATAAAGTCCTAAAGTTATCCTAGTCTAGTTGGTTGAAGGGTTTGAGTCTTGAGTATAGGGGTAAGGCTATGGTATTAGACATTATTCATGGATATCTATTGTGAGAGTGAGTGATTTTGCATGGTCCCAAGCTTAAACATAAAAACATCATTAAGTGTCAACATTATTGAGTGTCAGACATGGGATTTCATTCTGTGAGGATACTTGCATTGCATTTTTAATACTAGACTTTTTCAATGATTATGGATTATTGATGATACCTTGCTTGTCATAGTTATGTTGTCATATGCACCAAGTTGTATTGGTTTAATAGATAGATATCCGATCCTGTTTTGAAAAGTTGGTATGGGTGTCTGAGTCTAAGATCTATTTGATGTATGCCATTGGACTAAGGTCTGTGTGTTACTGTATTATCTGTTTAGATTGAGTCCATTACTTGAGGACAAGCAACAATTTTAAATTGAGGGTGTTGATGTGCTTCCAAAGTACTACAGTTTTAAGGCTTAAAATATTGATTTTGTGTGTTCTTAATGCAACGTTAGTTGGTTTTATGTGTTTTTGTATTTATGTTAGCACGATTACAGGTTGGCCTTTATTTTGGGGAAAATTGCATAAGTTGCTAAGTTTTTGATGTTATACAAGACCGTTTACGGGCCGTAGATCATTTTATAAGTCGTAGGGTGGTTTCGTGGGCAATTCCATTGAGGGGAAATTTTCTGAAGTTTATTCTACGAATATGCAGATGAGCCGTAGAGAGTTTTATGAGTCGTAGAAGA
The DNA here is from genome assembly GCA_011800125.2 of Solanum clarkiae. Lineage (NCBI taxonomy): Eukaryota > Viridiplantae > Streptophyta > Magnoliopsida > Solanales > Solanaceae > Solanum > Solanum clarkiae. The sequence goes on along the minus strand of JAABOM020087849.1, from coordinate 16,949 downwards.
CGGTTCGTGCCCTGAGAATCAGAAACTTAAACTTTCAGCAATTTCATCAAATGAAACCCCCTTTACGGATCATAAACCACTTCATATGTCATAGAGAGGTGTCATAGAGTAGAATTCTAAATTTTCAGCAGCTGAGGACGAGATGCCAATTACGAGCTATGGAATTCAATATGGCCAGTAAAGATCTTTCGTATGGCTTGCTGACCAATTTTTCCTATTTTGTTTAGCACCTGAATTTTTATTATTATAAATAGGGTTTTTAGGTTATTTTTTAGACATTTTCTCCTAGCACTTAGAAAACTCAACATTTTGAGAGAGAAATTGTAGGATCATATTGGAGAGTCTTTGATAACACTTGTGTTTGAATTTTACGTTGAAGCTTATGATTCTTATTAAAGTTGAATTTTGCTTGTTCTTAATTCTGTTGTATAAGTGTTCAATTATATCTTCTACATTCATAGTTCTTGCATCTACACATAGCATGAGTAGCTAAATCCATAACTAGGGTTGTAGGAACCATGAAGAACTAATAAAGTAAAATTGGATAATTCATAATTCTTGGAAGGTGTACATTGATGATGGTTACGCTCTAATAAGAAAGCGATCGCTATCAGTAATTAACCTAACCAAGGTTAGGGTCGAATTCACAAGGAATAAAGGGCTTGACTACAAGACTTCACTACTAATCATTTCTAGTATTTATGACTACTATTCCAAATGAGGGGGTTTTTTTCAAAAACAAACTAAAACAAACACTAACTATATCGCAAGGAAACACTCAATTTTGGGAACAACTTGGGAATTGTTTTCCCCATGGTTCGTCGACTTGATTACCTTAGATACATATCTATAATTGGTGAGTTGCATGCAGGATGGTAACTTAGCTTCTTCCAGCCCTCTTGTGAAGGTGAAAGTCGAATTTCACCACGGCGCTTGGTCGGCCACCATGGCATGCTAACTAATCATTACGAATAGTCCCAATCAACCTCCCTTTGGTAAGGTTTGGTTGATTAGACGAGAACACATCAATCGAATTCTGTCATCTACTTCCTTTTTCCTATTTATCACTACCTTGGTCGGGATCGTGATAGTAGGCTGGGTTTGGTGTTGGCCACCAGCAAACAACAATAAAAATGTAGGGAAATAGATAATACAAGTAAAACTCCAATCACAGAAATGCAAGAAAACTAGGTTATTTCAAGTCAATTACCCATGGTTCCCACAACCCCAAGTTGTGGGTGCTTAGCTACTCATAGATAAATCAAAACACATAAGAATGCACATAATAGACATAGTTGAGAGTGTCACCAATAACAACGAAGGAGATAGGCACCATAAGTTGCAAACCCATAAGTTCGATTGATGAACAATGAGTACAAGGCAAGATTTGCAATCTCCAAAATGGCTTTTCAAAGAGAGAATAATAAACTACCCTGAAACCTAAGAAAAGGTTCAAAATGTTATTCTCAAATGTTTATTGGTGGAACTCTTCCTCAAAAAGAAAACTTAAACTATATATAGTATTTACAAAATAATCCTAAAATTTACACAAAAAAGACAGCTGGTAGCTGATAAGTCTCGGAGTTACGACTCGTAGGATGACCTATGAGTCGTAGTTGGGGTCTCGTGTTAGGTTCTTGGCTTCTAGGAATGAACTGATATGACTCATAGGTATGATTCATTGCTTGAGCTATGACTCGTACTTTTGTCTTATAGTCTTGGTCTTTAATTGTTTGTGCAACATTTTGGCTCTCCGATTCTTGCTATGAGTCCACCTATACGAGTCATAGTGTGTATTACGACTCGTAAGATGTTCTCGTGGGAGTGACCTTCACTTGGTAGATTTCTGATTTTGGTCTCTCATTCCTACTATGACACTACCCTACGACTCGTAGCTTGAGCTACGACTCGTAGGTTGGCTCATACGGCCTATACTTCAGCAAAATCTGCAAATTTTCTTCAAAATCATGTCAACCCAACTTTTCTGCAAGATCAACACAAAAACACATCAAAACACTAAAAAGTCTCTTTAATAACTTATAAAATCCTTGTTTCAGGCACCAAATGTGTTGTGTTTCGACAGCACATCAATACCCTCAACTTAGAATTGTTGTGTGTTCTTAAGCGACGACTCAATCTAAACAAACAAAAAAAATACATAGCAACAATACTAAAGGCATAAATATCACTTCCTCATACTCAGGTACCCAGTTACTATTTTAAAAACAGGATTGTAAAATTAATAAGCAAATAGGGACATAATGAGATACCTAGCAATCCAACTATGACAAGCTAAGGGGCATCAACCGTCCACAATCGCTGGAATAGTCATATGCTACTCATATAGTGCAAATTCCCTCACTAGAAAGAAGTCCCTTATACTCACTCAAGAATATTTAGATTTCAGGGACTGAGGAAACATTCTCACTCTCACAATTGAAACTCAAGCATATTGACTAACACCATATGCTTGCCTCTATACTCATCTTCTGGCTTGGTGATGAAGTGGAGTTGCATCACTTTAGGACTTATTGGCTTGTAACATAGGTTCAGGGTGCTTTAGCATGGTATTTTAGGCGAATAGTGACTACAGCTGTCCTTGAACCATGTTTAACAACACTTTTTGCTCTCATAATCTAACCCTTTTAAATCAATCCACCCTTATTCTCCTGTTTTGAACTTTTATCGAGTGCTTTCTTTCTCTTTTTCAGTTGTGCGTTGATTTCAAGCTCTCTTTTTTTTTGCTACTTTTTCTCAATTTAAGGCACTTTTCTTCTTTTTCTTCACTCGGTCTATGCTTTCTCATTTCTTTCTTGATTTCCCAACTAACTACCTTATTATTATTACTTTACCATAATAAAGGCCCCCCTTAATTTAGGATTTTAGCCTCTGTGAAGTACACAATATCTATACCTCAAACTAGGGCCACCAACTGTATCCACCCTCAACTTAGGCCTTTGGCCTCAATAAGGTTCACATGTTCAAGGATAGACCACGGCCAAAATCAAGGTATTTCATCGAATAAGGTTAAGTCAACAGACTATCAAGAAAGAATGAGTGCATAAGAAGCTCAAGAATTTAGGACAAGGGATTCACTCACTTACTTGGTGGGTTATTTAGGCTAAAAGTGGTTTCTCTCAAAGAACGAGGGCCTAAGATCCTTTCTATATCCATCATATGACTCAAACCAATCATAGTGTAACAAGGCAAGTTCTGGGTCCATAAAAGATGCATGAATGCAACTAGATAAGCTCACAACACACATGGCATTACATCCACAATCAAGTATAGACTCACAAGTCATGCTCTCAGTCTCAGCTTACCTTCACAATTGTAGAACAAACATTTTCATATACTCAAAAATGTATGAATGCATTAATAATCACAACTTCAAAAATTTTGAGGGTAACCAATTTTTCATCAAAACTTTAAAAACACATCAAAAAATTATGTATATGCCAATATATAACACTACTATGAATTTACACATTATCTTCACTATCTAAACATTCTAGTTCAACAGATATTAAATATCCAGAAGAAAAAGAACATAGGCAAGAAAACCTTCGAATTGAAATTTGGGGTAGTTATGGACCCTAAGCTACTCAGACTTCACCAAGATCCATAAGTGCCCACACCTTAACGAAAAAGTTGTGCATTGTCCTCAATGCACAAAATCAAGAAACAATAGAGAATATACAGGTAAAATAAAACATACCTTGGGTTGCGTCCCAAGCAGCGCTTAATTTATTATCACGGCTCGACTTAGTTCAATTGGTTACTTAGACTTCACCAATTTCTCAAAGGTTTGCTTTTTCTTCCACATTGAACTTATGAATTGGACCCTAATTTCTTTTCCAACTTGCTATCATGCTCAAAGGGTGGTGGTATAAGAATGAGGGGAATGAGTATTAGATTTTTCCTGTTATTTGGAGTAGAGGCTCCCAAACTAAACTTTTTGTAGACTGCAAAGGGCTTCAGATTTATGCTGGCATCAAAATCACATAATGCCCTTGCAAACTCTACGTCTTTAATTATACCGGGTATGGTGGGCATCTTCTCCACTGACTCGATGAGAAGAGTTTTGATGGATAGCTATTTTAACATGGAAAGAGAGTGCTTGACCTTGCTTTCCTCCTTTCTCTTCTTAAGTCTCTAAGGGAAATGAGGAGCAGGCTTTGCGATGGGCTTGTACTCTTTTTGCTCTTCAACTGAATTATTTACCACATCCTTGCCACACTCATCTCCTTCAACCATATCCTTATCTGCAACTATTCCCTCCTGAATATCTTCTATAACAATCAGCACAGAAGGATCGATAGTACTCTTACCACACACACTAGTAGTTTCTATATATTACCCTTCATCCTCAGAATTTTGCACTGTATCACTAGGCAATGTACCATTCTGATGTTGCTTAGGTAGAGTCGACACCTGACCAAACTATGAAGTTGTTTATTAGCCACAGAATAAGACTCTATTTTTATTAATGTTTGCAATTTTTGATCTCATTCCACGTAGAGTCTCATCCCGTGTGGCAGCCTTCTTCAACAGGTGATCAAACATCCCCTCAATTTTGGAGTTGTTTGTGCCTACATCGTGTTAGTGTGATGGCACATGAGGATTATTTTTAGAACCATCTCTACTACTCCATTCGATGCTTGGCCCCCTATTTTTCTCATAATAATCACCCTGACTATCTTTGTAAGCACATTCTCTTCTATAGGTCCAATTCTTGTTTCCCTGACCTTGGAGCCATTGGTCTTGATTGGACCATTGAGTGTTGGGTTGAAAATCCCATATCCGATCAGTGAAAAACCAAGTTTCCTCCTCATAATATATCTCCTCATACATGAGAGTATGTGGAGGCTAATGTTGTGATCAAGGACACTCTGCACATCTTCTCTCTCTTTTTTTAAATTATTTTCTTTTATGTCCTGGAAAGAAACAATACAAAACAAACAAAATTAATATACAAGAGAATCAGGTAATCAATACTTGAACCAACTAATAGTGAAATCAAGTAAAGAACCTAGTTGTATTCCCTGGCAATGGTGCCATAATTTTTAATGATGATCACGCCCAATAAGAAAACGGTCACTATCAATAATTAACCTAACCAAGATTAGGGTCGAATCCACAACGAATACAGGGCTTAACTACAAGAATTCACTACTAATCATTTCTGGTATTTATGACTACAATCTCTAAATTGGGGGGAGGGGGATTTCAAAAACAAACTAACGTAAACACTATCTATATCGCAAGGAAACACTCAATTTTGGAAACAACTTGCGAATTGTGTTCCCCATGGTTCGTCGACTTGATTACCCTAGATACATAACTATAATTGGTGAGTTGCATGCAGGATGGTAACTTAGCTTCTTCTAGCTTTCTTGTGAAGATGAAGGCCGAATTTCACCAAACAATAATAAAAATAAAGGGAAATAGATAATACATGCAAAACCCTAATCAAAGAAATGCAAGAAAACTATTTTATTTCAAGTCAGCTACCCATGGTTCTTACAACCCCAAGTAGTGGGTGCTTAGCTACTCATGGCTAAAGCAAAACACAGAAGAATGCATATAAAAGATGTAGCTGAGAGTTTCACCAATAATAATGAAGGAGATGGGCACCACAAGTTGCAAATCCACAAGTTTGATTGATCAACAATGAGTACAAGGCAAGATTTGCAATTCCCGAAATGGGTTTTCCAAGAGAGAATAATAAACTACCCTAAAAATCGAAGAAAGGGTTCAAAATATAATTCTCTAATGTCTACTGGTCGAACTCTTCCTCAAAAACCTAACTTAAAATATATATAGTATTTACAAAATAACCCTAAAATTTACACAGAAAAGACAACTAGCATCTGATAAGTCTTGCAGTTATGACTCATAGGATGACCCACGAGTCGAAGTCGGGGTCTCATATCCGGTTATTGGCATGTTGGACTAAATTGGTACGACTCATAGGTACCAGTCATTACTTGAGCTATGACTCGTATGTTTATCTCGTAGACTTGGTCTTTAGTTTTTGGTCTAATATTTTGGCTCTCTGATTCTTGTTACGAGTTCACCTATATGAGTCGTAGTGTACATTACGACTCATAAGGTATCCTTGTAGGAGTGACTTTCACTTGGAAGATTTCTGATTTTGGTCTCTGATTCCTGCTACGACACCACCCTATGACTCGTAGGTTGAGCTACGACTCGTAGGTTGGCTCGTAGGGCCTATACTTCAACAAAATCTGCAACTTTTCTTCAAAATCATGCCAACCAAACTTTTTTGCAAGATTAACATTAAAACACATCAAAACACTAAAAAGTCTCTTTAAGAACTCATAAAATCTCTTGTTTCGGGCACCAAATGTATTGTGTTTCGATAGCACATCATATATGCATGCATTAATTAACTCTCTTCATTTTTCATATGTTCTAGTTGTGCACAACATTATAACCTGCCTAGTGTTACTGACTGGACTAAGATAGTAATGAATAGAATAAGAGATTAATTAATAGGATTCAATTGATGTGTTCTCGTCTAATCAACCAAACTGGGTTGATGGGAGATTGTACTAGGGTAACCTCCCGGGGCGTGACAAACTTGGCATTAGAGCATAGAGTTCAAGTGTCCTAGGGATTCTATGAAGCCATGTCTAATAGAGTCTTGTTTATGGGTGTGTTGTGCACCACACTTTATAAGCAGGAGGCTATAGGAAATTACGAATTGTTACACTTCTTTCTCATCTAATTAATGTGATAGAGTTAAAATCTATGAAAGTTATCTTCTAATTCGTGCATTTGCATTTATAGAATTATGATCATGCTTCTACGAAGAGCTAATAAAGTAAGAGGGTATCTGGCTAGATAGAATGTTAACTAACCTGATACCGAGAATAGGATGAACCCATAGGCCCAGTCATTTGTGTCATGTAGCCGCCTCAAGCTGACATCAACAATGCTAAGCTTTGCCAGGCCATCCAGACTTTGGCGCAGACTATGATAGCACTAGTTGTTGGATAAGGAGCAGGCAGGCAAGGTGTTCCAGATATATCTAGAGTTCGTGGATTTTTATGGATGAACCTGCCCGAGTGTAAGAGGTTGACGAGAAATAGAAATGGGAGTGGCTTTCAACCAGGGTCTCATAACTTTAGAGCTCAGGGATCTCAGTCACAGGCTAGTGTAGCTCAAGGTTCCAAAGGCAAGCCACCTTGTGGTACGTGTGGAAATTTCACTTGGGAGAATGTCGTAAAGGGAGTGTTGGATGTTACAAGTATGGCCAAGTGGTTCACTTTCAGAGGAAATGTCCAAAGTAGGCCAATAAGGCTCAAGGTTCTACACCGGCACCACCAGTTACAGAAGATCGGAAAGGTGCTACTTATGGCACGAATATGGGCATAAATCAGTTGTATGTCATGGGTTGCCGTCAAGATCAAGAAAATTCTCTAGATGTCTCCCCAGATGTTATGATACGTATGATTTGAGTTTTTACTTGCTTTTGATATTATTAATGAGGGACAAACTTATGTCTCTAAAGAGTGTAATATTTCCACCTAAGAGGGTGACTTGGGGTCCTGTAAACCATAAGTACAAATGTCACTCCATAGCTAGAATGATGGTGATAGAAAGGAAGGGATGGGATGATGAGAGTAATGATTGATTAAGGCTTACGATTAGAGAGCTATGTGTCCATTTGGTAAGTAATGGGGTGATGAGTCGATTTCCATAAAGTTTGGTAAAAAAGTAGAAAATACCCTTTGATTTTCATGATGAGATTGTCAGAATGTGTTAGAGCGTTGTCAAAACTAGAAGGAGGTTTATGTCGATGTGTTATGAGGGTGAATTATAAACGTTTATTAGGGGAACAGAGTATTTCAATGTGATAGATCTAAATTAGGCTTATGATTCTTAAGTGAGAGTCTATGAAATTCATCGAGTTATGAGCTTAGTCAGATAAGGAGGTATAATGAATATGTGAGTGGTACTGAGTTATGAGGAGGGGAATGTGTTGATTAAATACTCACTATGATATTTTTGTGGGCTTATGTTCCCAAAAGTTTACCTATAGTTGTAAGATGTGTGACTTTAGAAAGGAATGTGATAGATGCACATGTTAGTACAAGACTCTAAGCTTGAATTTTGAGGAGTAGTGTAAAAGAGGAAATAGCAGTATGACAGTGATAGTCTCAGTTGGAGATTTGCTCTAAGAGGCTTGCTATAGTGTATGTTCTAGATGAAGATGTTGATTTGTAAGGAGAATGATGTTATGGGCATGGTATAAGTGCCCCTTACGTAGGAATAATGAGTTGAGGATAGCTCATTAGATAAGAAGAGGCTTCAAATATGTATCAACGATAGTGTAAAGTTGTGGGGAGCTCTAAGTTATCACTGCTATAAGAATTCATATAGTTTTTGGAGTGGTCAATATGTTGTAGGCTGATGTAAGCATTTATTTTGCCATCCTGAGTGACTAAGTTGATTGGGGCTTATGGATAGATGATGATAAATTTTTCATTATAGTCTAAGTCTTATGGAAAGGAATTTATGGGAGCACAGAAGTTGACTATTAGCAGGCAAAAAAAGAGGTTAGATTGTAAGAGTTGTGGAAAGTGGTTATGTACACACTAAGAGCAGCAAATAGAGAAGATTTTCATAGAGACCGGAGGAAGCTAAGAGTGGTAGCTTTGAAGAGAGTCTTAGTGGCTACTATATATATGTGACTATAGCATAATAGAAGAGTTTAAGATGTCCTTGCGAATAATGATTCCTTAACCGTGTAGAGATATGTAATAGCTTAGAAAAGGGAATTGATTTCCCAAATTTACAGAGAGACCCTATGCTAAGGGGGAGATGATGAGGTGATAATCCAAAGTAGATCTAGAGTTCTCGATAGTGATTTGGTTGATCAAGATGAGATATTAATTATTTTCCATCTCATATAGTCCTTATACTTTAGTTGAGGTGACATTTCATTCTCATTTGGTATATGATTGCCATATCTATGGCCTAGTCCCATGTACCACATGTTGATTCTCATTCATGTTGAGTTTTAAGGATGAGAGGCAATGACTTCGTTCGATAATTTTGATCTTACCTCATCGATAGAGTTCCCATCCCTATGTAAAATAAGATGTGACCTGAGTTTTACACTACGTATAATTGTGTGAACTCAAAATTGGACTTAATAGACGAGGGAGATTGTATTTCATTATTAAAGTTCACAGATAAGGTTTCCCGATTGAATTGTGCTAATGATCTTTCATTCCAAGCCCTTTGAGTGATCCTGCTTTCTTGTCTTGATAAGAATGTTGATGATAGTAGAAAAGCGATGGTTGATGAGAGAGAATGAGTGTTCTTGATTCTGACGATGATGTGATACCATGTCCTTTTAAGGTTATAGACGTGGAGGGGGAGTTAGAGAAATCTTGATGAGTGTAATAGATAGGTAAAAGAATATTAGTTTCTCTCATTATAAGAGTTCATGTGATTGAGGATGTACATGTGCAATGGTAGGCTTGAAGATTCTCAAGTTATATTGACCTGAAAGAAACCATAAAGTGGTTAGAATGGTAGGCTTGAATGTTTTGTTACTATAATGTGAGCGTATTAAGGTGATGACAATGAGCAATATTATCTAAGGTTAGGTTACTATGGAGATATGAAACATAGATTTCAAGGGGTTGGATTGGTGTAAGTATGATCATCCTAGTACTAGCACCTTGAGACTTAGAGTTAGGCGTGAACGGAATAAGATAATATGGATAGGCAGAGAGTTGAATACGAGCTATAAGCTTAAGTTGAAGGAGTGTAGTGCCATTAAAAAGAGTCGTAGTCGAGATGAGGTGTTGAGCTTCCAAGTATCCATAGAGTATTGTATATCATGATGGTTTAATTCTCGATTAGAGTTGATGACTTCCTTCTTGAATTGGAATAATGGGTTATCGAGGTGTTTAGACAATTCGAATTGAATGAGTTCCGATGTTCCATTCGTACCTGATAGTGAGAATGACAAGGTAATATCTCTACTCTTGATCCAAACCGATTGTTCTACTCTAAGTGATTTGTAACTATCCAGATTGGTTGATAAATATGATGGTCATTGCTTGATTGTGAATCGCTGATCTGATATAGTCTTGATTGTTATTCGTGCCTTGATGTCTACCTTTACTCATCAATCAAGGAGGAATGATCCCAAGGGGGAGATAATGTAACATCCGATAAAATTACCAAAACACACCTAGATGAGAGATGCTTGCGTAACATATCTTCCGAAACTTTAGTGATAAATCCGAGGCTGGAAATGCGATCAGCACGAAGCATTCAGTTGAAATGGTCTTGGTTGATTTTTAAAGAAACCAACAAAAGATAATTTTTTTGATGCAAAAATGCATTCCAGTAAAAGTGCGTAACATGTCTGCATCACGGACTTGTTGCGGACTCACACTTAGATGTGATCCCAATATTTTCCATGGGAATCAAAAACTCGATCAGGAAAAAGTTAGTGAAAAACAATTAGAATAGGACAAGACCACATCTGGTACTAGGTATGCTGACATGCAATTTTTTTAAGTTTTTCATGAGGGGCATTCTAGACTTTTCGCAACCTCTCTTAATGAGACACTCTGTTACTCCATGCTCTTATGTATCCATGTTTCAAGCCTCTTTTGGTTAGGTTAGGATTCTAGAATTTTTGCAGCCCCTCTTAATGTGACACTCCATTACTCCATGCTCTTATATATCCATGTTTCAAGACTCTTTTGGTTAGGTTGGGAGTGTATTAGGGTTGTGGAGACCTCTAGTACTTAGACGAGTTTGAGACTTCCCTACGAATAGAGTTTTGGGTGTTGGTCAACTTTAAATGAGAATAACTTTTAGCATACAAAGAATTGGATGACCGATGACATTTCAAATGAAAGCCCTTTGAGTTAGATTTCCAGCGCACTTGGTTTCACCTTATTCCGAGGTAGGATGAAGGAGTTATGACCTTTTTGTGAGACCCTCCCATGCAGTGAAACTACACGAGCAACTTGACGGGCAGTGGGGCCTTGGAAGGGCTATCCTTGAGCTGGAAAAGACCATTTTTGGTCTAAGGCATGAGGCACGGCCAGTTGCACGGGCCATGTGGCTCTCCACTGACCATGTTGCTGGTCGTAGAGTATGTGCAAGTGAGGAAGAGTGGGTGTGGGAGGAGTTTTCTTGGCTAAGTGTTATGCCACTGCAATCTTGTTGGACTGTGGTAGGTCTGACAAGTCATGGGCCTAGGTGTGGGGTAGCCTGGAAACATTTTCCTCACCAATAGTGGTTCAACGGACCACTACACGGACCATGTAGCACCACATTGCACGTGAGGGCTCCCGTCAAAGTGACGATGATGTTAATTTTTCTAAGTTTTCCAACTTTCAAATATTTGACCAAGTCTCATCTCACGGGCATTCCACATGACCCATGGAGTGCGACACAACCCGTGTGGGTTTCAGTGGGGCATCACTTTGCCAATTTTTCCATCCATTCTCTAATGGCATTTTCGTAAATTTAATCCATTCTAATGACTTTTTTAGACTTCCAATGCTATCTTAACCTCCCAAAAAGACTTAAACCTTATTCCACATGATCAAACTTATTATTCTCAAATCTAATACACTCTCAAATCCTCTAAAAAGCCTCTATAAGATCCAATACAAATTCAAGGAAACGCAAGAACAAGTTTGGATTTCAAGACTTCATTCCAAGCTTCCATTCTTTCCCAACTCAATTTCAAGAGACTCAAGGTCTAAGATGTGTGGATTTCAACCATAGAGTTCTTTCACCCATGGTGCCCAATCTTCCTTCTTACATAAATTGCATATTTCTAAGTTAATTTACTTATGGGTATTACTTATTATGAATGTACCTATGAACTATATTGGGGTTTCATGAAAGTGTGATTGAAAACACATGTTTACTCATTTTGAGTCTATACCATGAGATGATTTGCCTATTATGATTATGCATGTTTTAAGCTATAGAACTATGATCTCTCTTGATATTTGATAGGGGTTTTCAGCATATTTCATATGAGGATTTTATCAAGTATTGGTAGGTTGATTTACATTAGAATTTCTCACATGATTTCGCTCTTCAATTGCATAGTTTTATACAAGCGTAACATACCCGCCAAGTGTTTAATAAAATGTCTGATTTTGGATTCTTAAGCTATGGATGATCTATTGTATGACTTATGACTTGAACGAGTTTATAATGATGAAAAGAAAGTATATATTTGTTAATTTCATGAAAATTATCTATAGTGTGTGAATTGACCATACCTAGTTGAGGAGGGGTAAATTGCCTCAACCATCTTGATGGGGGTGGTATGCCCATTAACCAATTGAGGGGTTGATTCCTCTATCACTTCGGACGGGGGTGGTCATGCCATCAACCAATTAGAGGGTTGATTCCTCAATCACATTAGATAGGGGTGGCCATGCCATCAACAAATTGGGGGTTGATTCCTCAATCACTTGGGATGGGGGTGGCCATGCCATCAACCAATTGGGAGGTTTATTCCTCAATCACTTCGGACGGGGGTGGTCATGTTGTCAACTAATTAAGGGTTGATTCCTCAATCACATCCAAGGGGTGGTTTACCTTGGACTCCGAGTACTAAGTTGGCTTGGTTTACGAAGATGGTCTCTTCCTACACATATAATATGTTCTATATAAGCATGTTTTACTTCAAGTATCATTCTTACATGCCATATTGCTATATGCTCATTAATTGTATAATTATGCATTTCGATTATGTTACCTATCTCTTTTTGGATTGCATCCTATATACTTTGGACATTCAAATGTATTAACGCATACTCTATGCCACACTGATGTTACAATGTAAGTACCGGAGCTCCACTTGATCATCTTCTTCTTTCATGAGGCTAGTACTATCTTACAAAGCAAGTTGGTGAGTCCTCAACTTCGAGGACATATTTTCTTGAATTTATGCTATGTATTGACTCGTAACTTGTTAGGAACTTATAACTATAAGGTTGAGCTCAGAGATCATCTTGTCCCTCGATCCTAACTACGCATTAATTTGGCGATTTGATTCCTTAATCACTTGGCACGGGGGTGGTTATACCATCAACCGATTGGGGGGTTGATTCCTCAATCACTTGGGACAGGGTGGCTATGCCGTCAACTAATTGAGGGTTTGATTCATCAATCACTTCTAAGGGATGGTCTACCTTGGACTCAGAGTACTAAGTTGTCTTGGTTTATGATGATGGTCTCTTCCTACACATTTAATATGTTCTATATAAGCATGTTTTACTTCAAGTATCATTCATATATGTCATATTGTTATATGCTCATTAATTTCCTAACTATGCATTTCAATTATGTTACCTATCTTTTGTTGCATTGAATCATACATACATAGTACATTCAAACGTATTAACATATATTCTATGCCTAACTGATGTTACCATGTAGGAACTGGAGCTCCACTTCATCATCTTCCTCTTCCACGAGGCTAGTACTATCTTTCAAAGCAAGTTGGTGAGTCCTCAACTCTGAGGACATGTTTTCTTGAAATTTATGCTATGTCTTGACTTGTATAATGTTGGAAACTTATAACTATAAGATTGAGCCCGGAGATTGTGTTGGCCCCCACTCCTATCTACGTATTAGAGGTATTGTTGGAACATTATGATGTATTAATGTTATACATTGACTTTCCATGTTTCTATAGTATCAACTATGTCCCTTAGCATCGTGTTTCCCCTTTTACTATCTCGTGATGTTGTACAATTGTTTACGCGACCAAGGATGTGTAATGATATGCTAGAGGCTTGTTTGGGGTCCCTTCGGGTTCCCCACTGGTCGTGTCACGTCTAGGCCCTAGGTCCAGGTCGTGACAAACTTGGTATCAGAGAACTAAGTTGCAAATAGTCCTTGGCATCCAACACACAGTGTCAACTAGACTCTTATTCATGGTTGTGAAGTATGCCACAACTATGAATGGGAAGTTGTGAGGCGTTTTAGGAAATGTTTCGCTTTTTCATGATCTATGTCATGCGACAGAGTTAAGTCCTCTAATGCTTATTCCTCATTATAAACTATTATGTTTAAAAAATATCTCAAGATATTCAAGGTGGTGTACAAGATGATGGTCCATCAAATGCAAAGGTTCGTGATGCTCTATAGATTTTGGCCAAAGTCGTGACCGCTCAACTCAACCAACAAGCGGGTGACTGAGATTTCAAATGATGAGAAGGGGGAGAGAAAGATTATGAGGACTCTAGTCCATGGTTCTTATGTAACACCCTACACCTTACACTACAAGCGCAAGTCAAATGAAACATGACATGGTTTGGTCGAACTAGCGCAAATTTTCAAAAGTTCTTGAATCTCGCGTTAATGGGCTATATGTACGTCTAGTGCTTAAGAGGGTCGAGTGTATACCTATTTTGTGTCGAAATGAGGAGATTATGGCCTTAAAATGAAGGGAGAGAATTGACGTGCTTGTATGACTTAGGAAGCAAGTAGGTGAGTCAGCTACTTGCTTAGCTTAAATTGCTAACTAAACGGAGACGAGACCCAGCGTCGAATTTGTCCATGTTCGATTATGAATAAAGTCCGTGTTAAGGGTGTAACTTTGGCCCATGTTTTAGTATCATGAATGGGATATATGATCATCCCAAGAAGTATAGTAGAAAGGGCCCAAAGACATCACAATACACTTAGCAAATGGGCGCAAAATTAAGTAAGTGAAAGTTAGAAAGTAGGCAGCCCAAGTCTATCAAGTTGGTGCTCCAAAAAGGCCCAAGTTTGAGGGCCAAGCTGGTGGATAAGCAACTTGATATTGTGTGGTATATGGTGTTCAATAGTTCAAGATAATGTAGGCCAAAAACCCCTTTATAAAGGGCTCCAAAGAAGCTCCACAAGTAAGGTTCACTTAAGTTCAAAACAAAAAACAGTTCTGTTCTCTAAAGTTCCTCTCAGCTTTTCTCAACCTTGTGAAGTAGCCAAATGGCTCCTTTAGGGTTCTTAAGGAGACTATAAACCTTGAATACAAATTAAGTAATTATAGTTGTGTATTTAGTATAGTTTCATCATGAAAAACAAGATATAGACACTAGTTATGCTTACTGAAATTGTTGAACAGATTCTGTGCAGAAAGTTGCTGCACCTTTTCCTTTTGTTTTGGTGATTTCTCTATGGTTTTTAAGTCGTATAATGAAGATAACTTGGTTTAATTAACATGGGTTCAGTTATAACCATCACCCTAAGGTTGCTTCCCTGGTTTTGGTTTCATTTAACAAGCGCATTTTATCAAGTTATCTTAAGCGTCATGTTGATTGGAACTTACGGGCTGTTGTGTGTAAAGCTATTACCTCACGTCCTTCATGACTTATTAAGTGCTGTTATATGACTGTTTGAGGTCTATCTATTTGTGTAAATGTTGCTGGAACAGTTTGGTTAAGGTTGGAATAGGTTTGGAGTTGTCGACGTCGAAATGTAGCGAAGGAAGGTAACATTATGCTATCCATTTTTAGATTGTGTGAAATTGTGATGTGTTGTGCTTTGTGGGCTATTTTAAGGCTGTTATGGACTTAAAATAGGCTGTACATGATGTGTACATGCTAATGTGTATTAGAAATACGATTAAAGGCGTAGAGGTTGGAAGAATACGTTCAGGTTTATAAACACCCGCTTGCTGCACATGTATTGTTTTCTTATGTGATTGGGATGTCAAGGTGTATATATTGGCTATTAATGCTAGTTTTGTCATCTACTATGCTGTAGATAAGTTTTTGAAGGAAGGGAAGTTTATTTCGAGATAGTAATAGGGTCCCGCAATGAGGTATATAAGGTTACTTGATTTCGTATCACTTGGCATGAAACATAGATCTCTCCTTGGTACATAAAGGCATTCACCAACTCTGACATAACTATTAACTATGTCTCCATTCTTGGCATGTTCATATGATTCCATTCATAGTCACTTTCAAATTTGGTTACATACATGAATACCAAGATACATGTATTCCTTTTTGCCAAATAAAGTTCACGAGGTGTTCTATTTCATATGCATTTTATTATTTGTGTAATGTACTCTTTTTCCATTGTCATACTGTCTTGTATAATTATCTTCATGTCACATGCTACATATACAGTCCTATGGCTTCAATATTATGGCCACCAAAAGAATAATCTCAAAGGTAATTGAAAGATAAAGTATACAGTTTTGGCAGGTGGTACCCCGAGGGGCTTCATTGAGAACCTAGCATAGGGACGATCCTGATAGAGTTTACGGGTGGTACCCCAAGGGGGTTCATTGAGAACCTAGCATAGGGACGACCCGATACAGTTTCACCACTGATCAGTTGTTCATTTGCTTACAGCTGTGCACATATTTAACAATATAGATTTTATAGAGAAGGTAAAGTGATATAAAGAACATAAAGTACATGATTCCATAGTATGACTAAGGGTGGTCCCTGATCTTCTACAGATGCATGGTTTCATTTGAGTTATTACTTTATATACAGTATATCATGCCTTACATATTCAGTATATTATCTCGTACTGATGTCCCTTACGGGGGACCTGCATTTCATGCTGTAGTTACAGGTGCTAGTAGATCTCCTAGTAGGAGTACAGGACATTCAGCTGTGGTTACCAAGCTCCAGGTTGCTTCGGAGTTTTGCATGTCCAGAACTTATATGTATATATTGTACAACTAGTTGAGGCGGGGCCTATCCCGACCCTTTTCAGATGTCTTTCTTTATTTAGAAGCTTTGTAGACTATGTAAAGTAAAATGTGGTCATGTCTCGTACTCTAAACACCGTGGACCCAACGGCCCAACCATATGCATTTCCTTTTGGCTTGTTATCACTATTTATCTTCTTAAAGGTATGTCAAATGTAGAAACCCCTTATTGTATGTATAGAGAGCGCATAGT
>JAABOM020087839.1:0-29633 GCA_011800125.2 Solanum clarkiae | reverse complement strand
TCTAGTATTTTTAAAAAAAATTCGATTCAATGGGCTCCCCCTCAGAAAAGAATTGAAAAGAAAAATCAAGGGGTGGGTGAAGTATGCTCTAATAAAAACTAAAATACTAACAATCATATAAAGAAAAAAAACTATTTTACTTTGAAAAAAATCTTTTTGTATTTTTGGACTTTTTTATTTTTTAAAATTTATTTTAAAAAATTAAAATTAAATAATTAAATAAAATCCTATAGCATACATCACACTTAAAAATATTGGAAGATATTCTGCCCCACACTTAAAATCATGCTTTGTCTCCAAAGCAATTTGTGGGAAAGAGATGAAACAGAAAAGTAAGAAATGCTCCCTGGGACACTTTAGGGTCTAGTTAGCAACATGTTTCTACAATATTTATCAAGGATCGTGTGCACCCCATACTTAAGCTCAAAAAACGTGTTCCTTGGCTTCAAATTTGAGTATTCACACTTTCCTTAAATCTATAAAATAAAATTGACACAAAATAAAACCAAAAATACTGTATAAAAAAATAAGAAGTTACACTACTAGTTGGAGGCGTTCCACTTTTTCTTCCCACCTTGAACTTATGAATGGTACTCCTAATTTCTTTTTCAATTTTCTATTATGCTCAAAAGGTAGTGGTACAAAAATAAGGAAAACAAACAATAGAGATCACATGTACTTTTTGGCCTTTAAATGAGGAATGTAATTTTTTTAATTTGTGTCCGATAAATTCAAGAATATAAACATATTTTTCCTCCTCCTTACATTCTTCCATATACTCAGATGATTCGATTAATATCTCATCATCTAAACAAAATGTAGAAAAATGATTCGAATGAGGTCCAATACATCCTAATTCATTATATTATTATTTACACCCTCATGTTTACACACACTAGAGATTTTAAAAATAATATTATCTACTTCTTCACATAACTCTCGTGTATTTTTTTCAACAGTGACAACATCAATAATAGTATGATCAACTAGTAGATCCTCCAATTTTAGCTCTTCAACTTGTCCAATAAGCATTTTTTCTTCCTTATACAAGTCATAACTAGCTTGTTGAGCATCAAACATATCAACCTTTATGCTCAACTTCACTTAAAATATGAATATTCAAGTCAAAACTGATAAACATCTGACAAAAGTACTAGTTGTCTAAGTCGATATTTTCTAATATTTTCAAGAAGCACACATTGCGATTAAAACACTTATCTATAACCCCTCTCATCCCATTGCTCCAATAGTTCAATATTTCTTCAATAGAAGGCGTCATATTGAAAAAAAGGGAAAAATAAATAATAAAAATAAAGTTCTGAACTATAAGCAAAAATAAATACTAAAGATAATATTTTAATCATAGTCCGTGGCAACGGTGCCATTTTTTTGGTAATGTCCAAAATATACTTCTCAAAAGAAATATAAACAGTCGTTTGCAATGTATTCACCTAACTTGTTAGTTGGGATCGATCCCACAAGGAATATGAAAAAATATTGTCAATAATAAAAATTTTAACTTGATAGTCGCTATCAAATTGAGGCGGTTTTAACTTAAGAAAAAAGAAAACAATAATAAAAATAATAATAGCTTGCAATTTAATATTTATTTGTATCAAGATAAATAGAAGTAACTAGGAATGTGTTTCCATGATTTTATAACATAGCAAGAATAATATGTTAGTAATCTATTTCAATATTTAGCATGCAGAACTATAAGTTAAGTTCATTGAACTCTTTGGTCAAAGGTGAGAGGAGAATTTTACAATGACTTGGTCCATCTCCATAGTGTGCATTACTAACCTGTAACGACCCAAAAAAAAGTGCTCGAAAATGTGCCTCGAAAGTATTCGAAATTCGTGATTTTCATATATCTAAAAATCAGTTTGTTATTTTAAAAATCTGACTCCATATTCTTGTTCAGGGGGTCAAATTGAGTAGATAATGGGTCTAACCTAAATTTTAGATCAACCATATAAAAATTCAAAAATTTCAAAAAATGCTATTTAGGAGGGTCAACTTTGAAGGGGCATATCTCTTAGCATACAAAACATTGAGTGGCCAAGACCTACCAAATTAAATCCCTTTGAATTATCTTTCTAACGCACTTGATTTCACCTAATTCAAAGTTCGGATGAAGGATTTATGCCCATTTTCGTAGAACTAATTTGTGCAGAAAATGTGGATCCTAGTGGGGTTTTCGCATCGCCTCCGCGATGCGCCCCTGTTGTTTTTGGTGCCTGTTTTAATTTTTTTGGTCCAAGACTTATAAGTCTTGGGCCTAAGGGTTCCCACACTTGAAAAAACATATACTTAGCCTTATTTCACCCTCATATCATCCTTAACATTCCCCAATATCCTCTCAGACACTTAGACTCATATTTCACCCTAAATTCTAGTCCCCAACACAAGACCAATCTTAAGGATTTCATCAAGGACCTCATTCAAGCTTCAAGTCTCCATCTTCAATCTCTTTCAAGGGTTCTCCAAAGCTAAGATATGTGGTATTGAACCATTGGGTCCTTTCACCCATGGTGCCTAAGCCTCCTTTTTACTAATATTACATGATTTAAAGTTAATTTTTCATGTGGGTCTTGTACATTGAGAAACTTTCTGCACAGTGATTTTAGTTCATGAAAGTATGGTTGTTTTAGCATGTTTTGAGCTCTAAATCTTGAATCTAATGTTGGATTTGATGAGGAGTTTTGATGTGAATGTCTTGGGGGTGTTGCAAGGTGTTGATTGATGGTTTTACTACAAATTTTCTTACATGATTTCATCTCTAAATTGCATGGTATTTTACCCCCATCACACACCTCCCAAGTGTTTGACAAAATGTCCGGCTAGGGTTTCTTGAGGAATTGAAGGTCCAGTGCATGTCTTATTAGTTGAATAGTTTTATGATAATTATATGATGATGAAATGATGATGGAATGATGTTGAAACAGTAGTATGAATATGATGTATAATGAGGAGAGGAGATGTAGGTATCTGATGACTTTATGATGATGAAATAATGTTGCACACGTGTTGAATTTATGAAAAATATCTATGATGTTGCAAGTTGGTTACATTGTTTAGGGGATACCAAGTCTCAATCATCTTGTTAATAGGGTGCCAAGTCTCAATCACCTTGACGAGGGGGTGCTAAGCCTCAGTTGCCTTGTTGAGGGAGTTCCAAGCCTCAATCTCCTGTTGAGAGGGTGCCAAGTCTCAATCACCTTGTTGAGAGGGTGCCAAGTCTCAATCACCTTGACAAGGGGGTGTCAATCCTCGAATGCCTTGTTGAGGGGGTATCAAGCCTCAATCACCATTCAAGGAATGGTATGCCTTGGAGTTGCGAAGTAGTTCACTTGGTCTATCCTTTACAAATGGTATCCTATATGAGTATGAGTTACTTAAGTATGTTTTACTTATGCATTGATCATACTTGTCATATTGCTATATCATGCCTATTGTCTATCGTTATGCATGTTGATTATGAAGCTTATCTCTTATTGCGTTGCATCTCACATACTTAGTACATTCAAACATACTAACGCATACTCTTTCCTATATGATATCACCATGTAAGAACCGGAGCTCCATTTGATCATTATCCTCCTCTACATAGCTAGTGATATCTAATCAAGCTAGTTAGTTAGTCCTCTATTCCGAGGACAATGACTATTCTCTTATACTATGTTCTAGGGCTATCTTTCTTTTATGTATTTATTAACTATGAGGGTGAGATCGGTTGCTTGTCTTGGCCCCTGCTCTTATCTATGTGGTAGAGGTATTGTTGGACATGTTATGTATTATAATTGGCTTTGACTCACTTATGATATCCAACATATTTAAATATAATTCTCGATCCCTTACTCCCAATTTCCCCTTGTTCAGGTTTCGTATATTATTATGTCTTGCTTCCACGACCACGGATATGTGATGATATGCTATGAGGCTTGTTTGGGGTTCCTTTGGGTTCCCCATTCGCCGGTCACTTCTAGGCTCTAGGCTTGGGTCGTGACAATGATGGTATCAGAGCACTAGGTTGATTGATCCTCCATGTCCAACATACTATGTCGATTAGAGTCCTATTCATGATTGTGTTGTGCACCACAACTATGAGTAGGAGGCTATGAGACATTTTAGGAAATGTTTCCCCTCTTCATGGTCTATGTCATTCTTTAGAAGTGAGATAGAGCTTTCCCCTCTAACGAATGTTCTTTGCTCTTTTAGTTGATCATGCCACTTCAACGAGAAAGGTGAAGGAAGGTAATTAGAAGGTTTTGATTTTGATGGATCCGAGTTTCATTATTTCTTTTCTATTCTTTTACTTGATGGTGGTGCTTTTTGTGTGCCCAAGTGGTTGTGTGGATCTTTGGTGTCTATACTCATGGTTGGCTATATTGTTGCCACAAAGTTCATAGATGTTGATCTAGGTTTGTATTGCATTAGATCTTGTTTTGTGGCTTGTTAGAGTTGGTATGGTAAATTCTGATGTCATTTTAGGGATGGAACGGTTACTTGCATATTGTGTTTTCATGGATGGTGAGACCCGTAGAGCTAGATCCTGAATCCCTAATGAGCCCTACTTTGAGTGGGAGAATGTTAAGTGGTAGCAAGGAAGATAGGTCCATTTCTTGTCATAAGGTACAATTGATTTCTAAGGGGTTGCATTTGTCATCTTATGAGAAACAGAGGTGTTGAATCTAAGTTGTTTTGTCCATACAATTGTTGTTGGTGGTAGATGAGGGTTGAGTGTCCTTTCTGATATTTTGAATTTTAGTATAGTGTCCTTGGGTTTGACTAGTACACCGATTATGCCTATAAGTCTCATGAGCAAGATCTTTAGTCCCCACTCTAATACGTTTATGGTGGTTTTGGAGATGATAATATGGTTCATTCCCTAATGAGGTAGTGCGTGTGAATCATTTGAGGGTAGTACTACAAGTTCAAGGAAGAAGGTTGGGTGCTAAGTAGGAGAGATGGGAATCTTGGTGATAAGAAATTTCCTTCCTAGGATGTATGGTGCCGGGTGATGGTATTAAGGTAGACCTTAGTAAGACAAAGGTGATTAGAGATTAGCCTAGTCCTTAGACTTCATCGGCTATTAGGAGCCTCTTTGGTTAGTGGGCTATTACCGAAGGTTCCGAGTAGGGTGATTTGATAGGTCCGGGATTTGCTATTTCTTGTGTTATTCATTGGTGGTAGTAGGATGCATGTGTATATGGTTTGATCCTTGGTTCCTTCCAATCAAGGAGACCCAAAATTATTTTCAAGTAAACCTACATGGATTTTACTTATTTTAATTTGGGATTTGAATATTATGATTCCTAAAATTCTATTGACGGATGGGTAGTATTTATTTGATGTTTTTAATGTGATTTGAACCTTTATATTAGGATTTACATTGGGTTTATGAAGTTATAAGTACGCATGTTCCCTTATTAAATGATTTATGCATGAGGGATTACACTATGGATTTAAATATGGAATTAACTATGTTTTTACTTCAACTTCGTAATATAAATGTTGATTTTAAATGGAGTCTTAGTTACCCATGTCATTTCCTCATTGTTCATAGCATATGCATTTATGTACACGAATTATTTTGAAAACAATTATGATATGGGTAAGCGCAATTTCGTTTTATGGTATGATTTTGACAAAAGGTTGGTTATGACAATATTGTGATCACATATATGTCTTTGATTTTTGCTCTTTAAACATTTTAGGTTCTTGCACCATTTTGTGTATGAATGGCCTATTCCTATGCATGAGTATTATGACTATGAAATTATAATTTTGGCATTTGAGCCTACGTATGATTTATTATGAATTGTGTTTGGCTTTTAAGCCCAATTGTACATTGAAATGATTTGAAAAATGACTATTGCCCCTTTGAAAGTATGTACATGCATATTGTAAGTATTCTTGTGGGATGACGACTTAGCTTGTTGTATTGCAAGTCTTGGATGTTGAGAGGTTGTTTGCTAAATATGATAAGTGTGAATTGTGAGTAACAAGAAGATGGTTAGAACTCCTTAAGAATTATGATATGAGTGTGCATTATT
The DNA here is from genome assembly GCA_011800125.2 of Solanum clarkiae. Lineage (NCBI taxonomy): Eukaryota > Viridiplantae > Streptophyta > Magnoliopsida > Solanales > Solanaceae > Solanum > Solanum clarkiae. The sequence goes on along the minus strand of JAABOM020087839.1, from coordinate 23,574 downwards.
TCCCTAGTAAGGCTAAGGTTGTGGTTGGTGCTCTAAGTAGGGTACCTATGAGTAGCCTACCATATGTGGATAATAGTGGCAAAAAGGAGACTAGTGGGGGTCCATCGGTTGGTTAGGTTGGAAGTAAGGTTGAAGGAAGTTGAGAATGGTAGTATAGTGTTCTTGATGGTTCCAAATCTTCTCTGGTTCAGAGGTCTAGATTAGGGAAGGCCTTGATTTCCGCCTTATTGGAGTTGAACATTTTGGGTCAGAGAATGATATAGCAGAGGTTGTCTTAGGTGTATTTAAGGTTGACAATTGAGTTTAGTAAGGTTGCATAAGTTCGGGAATTGTCTATGGTAGGGTATGGTTTATCTGGTTTGTCATGCTTCTAGGTTGTGGGATGTGATGGTGACTCTAGTGCTATAGCACTCTTTGAGATTGTGGGTGATGAAGAGGATACATTGGCTTAAGAGAAGGTCCCGGTGGAGGTGTTGGATAGATGAGTGGAGAGATTGATTAATAATAATGTAGTGTTCGTCAAGACCTTTTGGAATAGTCATCTATTTTGTATATTTTTCTCGGAGAGTAGGTGTGGACATGGATAAGCAATATCCATATCTCTTTCACTCTATTAAAGCTTATGATAACACGTCAAGTCCTTTTTATGATTCTAATTCCTATGTTTCAGCCCCTATGTCATTCATGTATATTCATGTTTAAGTTGAAAGTTTGTGATGATTTTACACTTATGTTGAGATCTTGAAAATAGTGTTTTTATTGTAATATTGCATTCTTGTTGGGGATAATTTGTTGCTGATCACTCGTGTCTTGTGTGTCCCTTTTACATTCGGGGACAAATGTTCCCAAGGGGGAGATATTGTAAGGACCCCCCTAAAAAAGTGCCCGAAAATGTGCCTCGGAAGTACCTGGAATTGTGATTTCTATATATCTAAAAATTTGTTTGTTATTTCGAAAGTCCAACTTCATATTCTTGTTCAGGGGGTCAAATTGAGTGGGTAATGGGTCTAACCTGAATTTTAGAGCAACCGTATCAAAATTCAAAAATTGCCAAAAAACACTATTTAGGAGGGTCAACTTTGAAGGGGCATATCTCTTAGCACACAAATAATTGAGTAGACACGAAATACCAAATTAAATCCCTTTGAATTAGCTTTCCAATGCACTTGGTTTCACTTTATTCCGAGTTTTGATGTAGTACTTATGCCGATTTTCGTAGAACTCATTTGTGCAAAAAATGCAGATTCCAGTGGGGTTTCCGCGTCTCCTCCGCCACGCGCCCCTATTGTTATTGGTGCCTATTTTAATTTTTTCAGTCTAACACTTATAAGTCTTGGGCCTAAGTGTTTCCATACTTGAAAATAGTTATACTTAGCTTTATTTCACTCTCATATCATCCTTAACATTCCCTAATATCCTATCAAACATTTAGACTCATATTTCACCCTAAATTCAAGTCCCAAACTCAAGACAAATCTTAAGGATTTCATCAAGGATCTAATTCAAGCTTCAAGTCTCCATCTTCAATCTCTTTCAAGGGTTCTCCAAAGCTAAGGTATGTAGTGTTGAACCATTGGGTCCTTTCACCCATGGTACCTAAGCCTCCTTTTTACTAATATTGCATGATTTAAAGTTAATTTCTTATATGAGCCTTATATATTGAGAAATTTACTGCACAATGATTTTAGTTCATGAAAGCATGATTGTTTTAGCATGTTTTGAGCTCTAAATCTTAGATCTAATGCTGGATTTGATGAGGGATTTTGATGTGAGTGTTTTGGGGGTGTTGCAAGGTGTGGATTGATGGTTTTACTACAAATTTTCTTTCATGATTTCATCTCTAAATTGCATGGTCTTTTACCTCCATCACCACCAAGTGTTTGATAAAATATCCGACTAGGGTTTCTTGAGAAATTGAAGGTCCAATGCATGTCTTATGAGTTAATAGTGTTATGATGATTATATGATGATGGAATGATGATGAAACAATAGTATGCATATGATGTATAATGATGAGGAAATGTAGGTATATAATGACTTTATGATGATGAAAGTATGTTTTACATATGCTAAATTCATGAAAAGTATTTATGATGTTGCAAGTTAGTTGCCTTTTTGAGGGGGTACCAAGCTTCAATCATCTCGTTGAGAGGGTGCCAAGTCTCAATCACCTTAACAAGGGGGCGCCAAGCCTCGGTTGCCTTGTTGAGGGGGTGCCAAGTCTCAATCACCTTGTTGAGAGGGTGCCAAGTCTCAATCACCTTGTTGAGAGGGTGCCAAGTCTAAATCACCTTCTTGAGAGGGTGCCAAGTCTCAATCACCTTGACGAGGGGGTGTCAAACCTCGGATGCCTTGTTGAGGGGGTATCATTCCTTGATCACTGTTCAAGGAATGGTGTTCCTTGGAGTAGGAAAGAAGTCACTTGGTCTATCCTTCACAAATGATATTCTATGAGTTACTTAAGCGTCTTTTACGTATGCATTGATCATATATGTCATATTGCTATAATGTTCCTATTGTCTATTGTTATGCATGTTGATTATGAAGCTTATCTCTTGTTTCATTGGATCCCACGTACTTAGTATATTCAAACATACTAACGGATACTCTTGCCTACATAATATCACCATGTAGGAACCAGAGCTCCATTTGGTCATCATCCTCCTCCACGTGGCTAGTGAGATCTAATCAAGCTAGTTGGTGAGTCCTCCATTCTGGGGATAATGATTATTCTCTTATACTATGTTCTAGGACTATCTTTATTTTATGTATCTATTAACTATGAGGGTGAGCCCGATTGCTTGTCTTGGCCCTGCTCTTGTCTATGTAGTCTAAGTGTTGTTGGATATGTTATGTATTATGAATGAGCTTTTACTCACTTATGATATCCAAGATATTTAAATATAATTCTCGCTCCTTACTCCCAGTTTCCTCTTGTTCATGTTTCTTATGTTGTTATGTCTTGCCTGTATGACCAAGGATGTGCGATGATATACTATGAGGATTGTTTGAGGTTCCTTCGGGTTCCCCATTCGCCGGTCATGTCTAAGCCCTAGGCTTGGGTCGTGACATAACCCTTACCTATTAGTCCCAGTACGACCTCCCCTCGACCCAGTTTGGTTGATTAGACGAGAACACATCAATCAAATCCTGTTAATTATGTCATGACCCAAGCCTCGGTTCTAAACATGACACGGCGCATGAGGAATCCTGAAGGGATCCCAAGCAAGCCTCGTAACATATCATTACACATCTTTGGTTATGGAAGCAATAAAATAACAATAAAATATAGTAAATAGGGATAACCAGGGCTAAGGGACATCTTTCATAGCATAAAAGATCATTGAGTCAAGAGAGTCAAGGCTCAAAGCATGAATACATATCTTGTTCAACAACACCTCTAAACATAGAACTTAGCGGGGTCCAAGACAAGCAACCGGGCTCACCCTTATAGTCAAACATACAATAAAAAGGAAAGAAAGACTTTATACATAGTATAAGATCAAGACATTGTCCCCGAAGTTGAGGACTCACCAATTGCTTTATAGAGAAATTGTACTAGCTACGTGGAGGATGATGATGATCAAGTGGGGATCCAGTTCCTACATGGTGACATCATGTAGGCATAGAGTATGCGTTAGAATGTTTGAATGTACTAAGTATATAGGGTGAAATGCAACAAAGATAGGCAACATAGTCAAAATACATATTTAAGCAATAAATGATCATATAGCAATATGGTATGCATGAATGATACTTGAAGTAAACATGCTTGTATATAAAACATATTAGCTATTAGGAAGAGACCATCAAGAGTAACCCAGGACTACACCTTTCTTGGCGACGCGATTGTGGTACAAACCCCTCAACATGGTTGACGGGCCTACTACGTCCAGAGTGAGGCAATTGAGGTATGGGTTGCATGGGCCTACAACCTCCCGAGCGAGGCAATTGAAGTACAAACCCCCAACATGGTTGGACAGGCCTACTACCTCCTGTGCGAGGCAATTGAGGTACAAAGGCCCAAACATGGTTGCACGGGCCTACTACCTCCCGAGCAAGGCAATTGAGGTACATACCCCCCAACATGGTCGTCCGGGCCTACTACCTCCCGAACGAGGCAATTGATCAACTTCCAACACTATAGAAACATTTCATGAAATCAACACATTTATACTATCCTTTCATAATTATAAAGTCCTGTAAGTCATAGGTCATGCAATAGATCATCAACAACTAAAGAATCGTAAACCGAACATTTTATCAAACACTTGGTGGGACTGTAATTCTAGTGTAAAACTATGCAATTAAAGAGTAAAATCATGCAATAAATCTTGAAGTAAATTGTCCCAGTAATACTTGGTAACATCATCATACAATATACATCAAAATCCTTGATGAAATCTCAAGATAAATCAAAGATTCGTAGTTCAAAACATGCCAAAAATAGTCACACTTCTACAAAACCCCAACATAGTTAATTCATAATAGAAGACCCATAAGTAAAATGAAATTAGAAATATGAAATTTGTGTAAAAAGAAAGCTTGGGCACCATGGGTGAAAGGATCTAATGGTTGAAACCCACATACCTTGACTTTGGAGAATCCTTGAAGAAGATTGAAAATGGAGACTTGAAGCTTGTATGAAAACCTTAAGATCCGGGTTGAGTTTTGGGACTAGAATTTAGGGTGAAATATTTGTTTAAGTGTTTAAGAGAATATTGGGGAATGTCTTGTATGATATGAAGGTGAAATATTGCTAAGTATAGATATTTTTACGCATGGGAAGACTTAGGCTGAAGACCCAAAAGCCTTGGACCGAGAAAAAAATCACTGGAAACAAAATACACACGTCCACGTCTGGTCCGCGATGTGGACCTATCATGGAGGCACTTTTTACACAGGTCCGCAACGGTTGCACATCAGGCACCATCATGGATCGATTCTGCAAATTCAAATTTTTGGAATATGAAATTGCGATTCTTTTACTCGAAAATTAGGGTTAGACCTATTTCCTCCTCAATTTTACCCCTTGATCAAGAATATGAAGTACGATTTTTGATATCTCACATGGATTTTGAGATATATAGAAATTACGATTCTGGGCATTTTTGAGGCACATTTTGGGGTCATTTCAATATATTCCCCTTGGGAACATTCGTCCCTAAATGTCAAGGAAACATATATGAGAAGAGTATTGATGAAGAAATCATCCCCAACAATAATACATCAACACACTCAAAACACCATTTTCAAAATCTCAACATAAGTATAAAAATCACCCTGATCTTTGTCAATATAAACATGAATGCATGCAAATGACTTAGGGGCTGAAACATGAGACATGAATGCACATGGAAGACTTAGAATTAGTACCGTAGGCTTAACCAGAATGGAAGAGATAAGGATATCATTTTTGCATGTCCGCTTCGGCCTCTCATGTAGCACTTTCAATTTGTTAATTCCTCCAAGGGACCTTAACGGAAGCAACAACCTTGTTCCTCAACCTTTTTACTTGTCTATTAAAGGTCTCTACTAGAACTTCTTTATATTTCAAGTTTTCCTCAACTACCCTCACAACATGAAGAGGTACAATAACATTAAGGTCACCCAAACACTGCCTTAACATAGATGCATGGAAGACCGGATGAACTAATTCCATTTCACTAGGCAACTCCAACTCATAGGTCACCCTACCAATCCTACTCATCACCCAATAGCAACCCACAAATCTTGGACTTAATATACCCTTCTTTCCAAAATGAACCACACCCTTCATGGGTAACACCTTCAAATAAACCCAATCACCAACTTTAAATTTAAGTTCCCTTCTTCTTACATCGGCATAAGACTTTTGGCGACTTTGGGCTGTTTTCAACCTCTCTAATCAACCTTACTTTCTCCATAGCATGCATAACCAGATCTGAACACAGCAAAGCCATTTCTCCTACTTCAAACCACCCAACTAGTGACCTACAACGTCTACTATAGAGGGACTCAAAAGGAGTCATGCCAATGCTAGAATGATAGCTATTGTTATAAACAAACTCAATCAATGGAAGATGATTATCCCAACTACCCTTAAACTCCAAAATACAACCTAATTGGTGATCTACAACGTCTACCATAGAGGGCCTCAAAAGGAGCCATGCCAATGCTATAATGATATCTATTGTTATAAGAAAACTCAATCAATGGAAGATGATCATCCCAACTACCCTTAAAGTCCAAAATATAAGCCCTAAGAATATTCTCAAGAGTTTGCATAGTTCTTTAGGCTTGGCCATCCGTTTGAGGGTGAAAGGCCATACTAAGCTTTACCTTGGTTCCAAGACCTCTTTGGAAGGATCTCCAAAAATGTGAAGTGATCAGATATGATAGACAAGGGCACTTTATGCAACCTCACCAACTCATGAACCTACAATTTAGCATAGTATTTGGCCCCATAAGTAGTTTTAATCGGTGAGAAATGAGCCGACTTTGTCATCCTATCAACCAGAACCCAAATAGAATCAAAACCCCTTCTAGTTTTAGGCAACCCAACCACAAAATCCATGTTAAGTTCCTCCCACTTCCAAGTAGGAATCTTTGTGTTGGGTTAGGACACTCGGCCTTTGGTGTTCAACTTTGAATTGTTGGCAACTATGGCAATCGGATAAAAGTTTGGCAATGTCTTTCTTCATACCTCCTCACCAAAACACATTCCTCAAATATCTATATATCTTGGTAGAACTGGGGTGGATAGAATAGGGAGAATTATGAGCCTCATCAAGAATATTCTTCTTCAAATCATCAACACAAGGAACACATAACCTACCTTGGTACCTAATGGCACTATCTCCCTCTTGGGAGAAAACCTCCACCTTGCCTTCTCTCACCAAGGCCTTCAATTCCAACAAGTAGGGGATCAAGGTCTTTTGTTGATTTTACCTTACCAACCAAGGAAGACTTTGAACCATCAACAATCACAATGCGACAAATATCCACCTCTTCCAACCTAACCCCCAATCTGGCCAACTGATGGACCTCTCTAGCCACCTCTTTGCCTCCACCATCAACATGAGTTAAGCTACCCATAGACACCCTACTCATAGCATCATCCACCACATTAGCGTTACCAAAATGATAATGCACACTAATATCATAGTCCTTAAGAAGTTCTAACCACCTTCGTTGCCTCAATTTGAGGTTTTTTTGAGTGAACACATATTGGAAGCTCCTATGATTGGTGAACGCATCAACATGCACCCCATATAAATAATGATACTAAAATTTTAAAGAGAAAACCACGGCGGCCAATTCAAGATCATGAGTAGGATAATCCTTTTAATGCACTTTGAGTTGCCTAGAAGCATAGGCTATCACCTTACCATTTTGCATCAATAGACAACCCAAACCAACTCGGGAGGCATCACAATACACAATAAATCCTTCCAACCCTTCCCGTAGAGACAAGATAGAAGCTTACATAAGCTTATCCTTCAGGGTTTGGAAACTCCTTTCACACTCATCGGTCCATGCAAGCTTATCCTTCTTTTGGGTCAACCTAGTCATAGATGAAGTAATAGAAGAGAACCCATTCACAAATCTCTGGTAGTAACCCGCTAAGCCCAAGAAACTTCTAATGTCCGATGGGCTCAATGGTCTAGGCCAATTTTTAATTACATCTGTCTTTTTAGGGTCCACCTTGATACCATTCCCCGACACCACATAACCTAGGAAGGCAACCTCTTTCAACCAAAATTCACACTTCTCATATTTAGCATACAACTTCTCTTCCCTCAATCTTTGTAGCACTACCCTCAAATGAGCCTCATGCTCCTCCTCACTATGAGAATAGATCAATGTATCATCAATGAAAACCACCAAAAACAAATCAAGGTAGTGTTTAAAGACCCTATTTATAAGATCCATAAAGATAGCCAATATATTGGTCAACCCAAAAGACATAACCACAAATTCATAATGCCTATACTTACTCCAGAAGGTCATCTCGGGAATGTCACACTCTCTCACCTTCACTTGATGATACCCGGATCGAAGATCAACCTCTTAGAAGTGGATAGCCCCTTGAAGTTGGTCAAGCAAATCAACAATTCTTGGTAGAGGATACTTATTATTGATGATGACCCCATTAAGTTGTTGGTAGTCAATGGACATTCTAAGAGACCCATCCTTCTTCCTCACGAACAACATCGGTGCACCTCAAGGTTTATTGGCTAGGCCTAATAAAACCCTTATCCAACAAATTTCTCAATTGCTCTTCAACTCCTTTAACTCCGCCGGGGCAATACGGTAAGGGGAATAGAAATGGGTTGAGTATTAGGGAGGAGGTCTATATCAAAGTCTATTTCCCTTTGGGAGGAACACTGGGAAGGTCATTTGGAAAGACATCAAGAAACTCATTTACCACCGGAACCGACTCTATGGGAAGGACTTTGGACTCCACATCCCTATCCCTCACAAGATGATAAAGAAACCTCTTAGAGATCAATTTTTGATCTTTGATGCAAGAGATGAACCTACCCTTGACCACCACCTCATGACTCTCCCACTCAAGAACAAGTTCATTTGGGAATTGAAATATGACCTTACGGGTTCTACAATCAATAGAGGCATAATATTCATGCAACCAATCCATTCCAAGAATGACATCAAAATCAACCATGTCTAACTCAAGATAAAAAGGCGATATTTTATGCAAGATGCAAATGGGACAATTTGTATTGACCTTTCTAGCAACAACAGATGCACCAATAGGAGTAGACAACACAACAATTCGGGCTCAACATGAAACGTTTTGGCAATAAGAGGAGTAACAAAAGAAAGAGTGCCACCCAGGTCTATCAATGCATATACATCAAAATCAAAGACTTTTACCGATGATAACATCAAACACCTCATCAACCCCTTGCCTCATCAACCCCTTAACCTCATCTCCCCAAAGGAACCACATTAGCACCTCGACCTTGAGGATGAACATCCTTTTCCTTGTTGCGATTACGTGGGAAATCCATCATCTTGTGGCCCACTTTCCCACAACTATAGCAAGTATTAGTAGCCCTCAAGCATGGGCCACCATGACCCTTACCATATCTTGGACACACGGGTCTAGGAATCATACCACCACCCTCTTAGGGCCTTGGGTAGTCATTGGCAAATCTCCCACTAGGAACATGAGAAGACCCTTGGCTTGGTGAAACTGGCCACCCTTGTGATTTTGGAACTTACCATCAAAACGGGCCCTCTTGGCTCATGACCTATTCTCTTCCTCAATTTCTCCCCCTCCAATTGTTAGGCATAAGTCATCAAGTGGGACAAATCCATATCATTAATCAACATAGCGGTACGACTTTTTTCACTTACCAAATCGAAAAGAGCCATCACAAAGTTATTCATTCTAGACCTTGGGTCAGCAACCAAGTGTGCAACATACTCAGAGAGTTGGTTGAACTTTAGGGCATACTCCCTCACACTCATAGATCCTTGTTTCAAGTTCATGAATCCACAAATTTGGCTTCCCTAAGCTCAAGAGGGAAGAACTGGTTGAGGAAAGCTACCTTAAACTCCTCCCATAGTATCACATTATTGTTCCCTTTCTCCTCCTTCCATTGAGTGTACCATACTTGAGTCACCAAATTGAGGTTGTAAGCCACCATCTCCGCTTTTTCTTCAGACCTCACACCTATAATGGATAACACCTTGTATACCTCATCAATAAATTCTTGAGGGTCCTCATCCACCTGAGACCCATTGAAATCTGGTGGGTTCATCCTTATAAAGTCCCTCACACGAGATGCTGGAATAGGAGAATGAGGGGCTTAAGCCCCTTGGTTGGCTTGATTAGCCATAACTTGTGCAAGCAAGGTAAAAGCATCCCGGAGCTCTCCATGAGCCGGTCGCTCCTCGGGTGTGCAGGCACTTTTTCTCTTATGTTAGGCATTATCTAACATAGCAAAGAATAATTGTTAGGGGGTGGGGTGGGGAAAACCTTATCTTAACTTCTATAGCATGACATACAGTAAGAAGAAGGGAAACATTTCCTAAAACATCTCATAGCCTCTTACTCATAGTTGTGGTGCACACCACAACCTTGAATAAGACTCTAATCGATGCGGTGTGTTAGATGTTGAGGACCATTAAAAACATAGTTCATTGTACCAAGTTTGTCACGACCAAATCCTAGGGCCTAGATGTGACATGACATATCGAGAATCCCGAAGGGACCCCAAACAAGCTTCTTAACACATCATTACATATCCTTGGTCATGGAAGTAATAAAATAACAATATGAGATAGTAAATCGGGATAACTGGGGCTAAATGATATCTTTCATAGCATAAAACATCATAGAGTCAAGAGACTCAAGGCTCGAAGCATCAATACATACCTTCTCCAACAACACCTCTAAACATAGAACTTAGCGAGGGCCAAGACAGGTAACTGGGCTCACCCTCATAGTCAAAAAGAGAATAAAAAGGAAAGAAAGTTGAGGACTAACCACTTGCTTTGTAGAGAAATCGTACTAGCCTCAGGAGGATGATCAAGTGGGGCTTTGGTTCCTATATGGTGACATTATGTAGGCATAGAATATGCATTAGTACATTTAAATGTACTAAGTATGTAGGGTGCAATGCAACAAGATAGAGGCAACATAGTTAAAATGCATATTTAAGCAATAGATAATCATATAACTATATGGTATTCATGGATGATACTTGAAGTAAACATGCTTGTATATGGAACATATTACATGTGTAGGAAGAGACCATCAAGAGTAACCAAGGACTACCACCTCCTTGGTGAGGAAATTGAGTTACAAACCCCTCAACATGGTTGCACGAGCCTACTACCTCCCTAGAGAGGCCACCGAGGTACAAACCCCCCAATATGGTTGTATGGGCCTACTCCTCTCGAGCGAGGCAATTGAGGTACAAACCCCCAACATGGTTGCACGGGCCTACTACCTCCCGAGCAAAGCAATTGAGGTATATACCCCCTAACATGGTAGTTCGGGCCTACTACCTCCCGAATGAGGCAATTGATCAACTTCCAACACTTTAGATACTTTTCATGAAATTAACACATTTATACCATCCTTTCATCATCATAAAGTCATAGGTCATGCAATAGATCATCAATAGCTCAAGAACCCTAAATCAGACATTTTATCAAACACTTGGTGGATGTGTAATGCTAGTGTAAAACCATGCAAGTTAAAGAGTGAAATCATGCAAAAAATCTTGAAGTAAATCATCCCACCAATACCTGGCAACATCATCATATAATATACATCAAAATTCTTCATCAAATCTCAAGATAGATCAAAAATTCATAGCTCAAAACATGTTAAAACAGTCACACTTTTATAAAACCCCAACATAGTTTATAGTCAATTCATGATTGAAGACCCATAAGTAAAATCAACTTAGAAACAAGATATTTGTGTAAAAACGAAACTTGGGAATCATGGGTGAAAGGACTCAATAGTTGAAACTTACATACCTTGACTTTGGAGAATCCTTGAAGAAGATTGGAAATAGAGACTTGAAGCTTGAATGAAAACCTTAAGATCCAGGTTGAGTTTTGGGACTTGAATTTAGGGTGAAACATTTGTCTAAGTGTTTGAGAGAGTATTTGGTAATGTCTTGTATGATATGAAGGTAAAATATGGCTAGGCATAGATTTTTTCGCATGGGAAGACTTAGGCCGAAGATTTAAAAGCCTTGGACCGAGATGAAAATTATTGGCAACAAAATACACAGGTCCGTGATGTGGACCTATCGCTGAGGAACTTTTTATATAGGTTCATGGCGGCTGCATATCACGGCACCATTGCGGATCGCTTCTGGAAATCAAAATTTTGAAAAAATGAAATTGTGATTCGTTTGCTTTAAAATTGGGGTTAGACTCATTTCCCACTCAATTGAACCCTTGATCAAGAATATGAAATCAGATTTTTGATATCATGCACGAGTTTTGAGATATATGGAAATTATAATTTCCGACACTTCCGAGATACATTTTGGGGTCGTCTCAAATTAATCTATTTTCCTATTCATTGTTATCTTGGCCCAGTCAGTAACACTAGGTGGGTTCTAATGTTGGCCACCATTAGAAAACACATAAAATGAATAAAATTAATTAATACATGCATAATTTACTCAAGAATCACTTTTTACATTAACTTATTTTGTTAATCTGATCCGTCGTGGTTTCCACAATCTTAGTTATAATATTTAGCTACTCATTATTATTGGAAAACACAATTAAAATTTCTAAATATAAAATTACTTGTGTTAATCATAAAAATCCAAGAACAATAGCTAAATAATCTTTCAATAGTCAAGAATATAAATAAATAATAAGAGGAGATGAAAAGAATAAACCAAAATTCTCCAGTCTCTGCGACAACTCTTCCAAAATTCCAGCATATAAAATTCTAAAACCTAAATTAGATTAGTTGTGGAAGAATTATTTTTATGGACTATTTATAGATGTAGAAAAATAACCAAGTCCAAAATAAATTGGGAAACCCAAAACTGGAAGGAATTAGTTGCTACGCCGCCTTCAATTTTTGTTGCCCGTCAATAGTTTCCATATGGCATCTTTAAGGTTTGCAATTTGAATTGCAATTTACAAGTAGCCGCATCTTATCTTTATATTATTTTATTGAATTTAATCCATTAAGCTTCCTGCTTGATTTTTCTTCTGTAATCTTTTATTTTTAATTCATTTTAGCTCCAAATTTCTTATCGTCGTGTCAATTTAATCCTACAAATTATACACAATTTAGCACAATCCATAACATTGCTGCTAAAAAAGAATAAATAAAATTCAAATATAAGGTAAATTGTGATTAAATATAGTTATTTTTAACCTCACATCACATACCTGAAGAATGAAATAAGCTAGGGTACTGCTCCCTCATGTCCTATTTTGTCTCCCAGGTGGCCTCCTCTATCGATCGGTGTGTCCACTAGACCTTAACCATATGTATAGCTTTGGAGCAAAGCTGTCTGATATCAGTAGATAATATGGTTATTGACTCTTTGATGAATGCCAAACGATAATATAAATCAACTAAATCATATTGTAGCACAAAACTCATCTGACACATAATGACGTAGCATCAAAATGTGAAAAATTCGGTTTATAGCTCAATATGCTAGAGGCAAGGGTAACTTCAAAGAAACTGCCCAAATCCTTCTCAAATGTTCCAATATACCAGGGGATAAGCTTACCCTGCCGGCTAAACCTCATCGTCCTTTTAAAAGCAATAAACATAGAAACACTCGGTTATCGACATCAAAAAAAAGATGGAAGCATCTGTTATGAACATAACTCTCGTGCCAGTTCTGGGTCGTTCTCAACCTTTCCTGACTCACTCATACACTCGATAGATGCTCTTAAAGAAAATCTGCACCATACGTTCTAGGCTCTGTAGGCTCAAACAAAAGGTGAGATGGTGCCCTTAGATACCAAGGTAGGTTGTGTATGCCTTATGTTGATGATTTGAGAAATAAGATTCTTGATGAGGCTCATAATTCTTCCTATTCTATTCGCCCTAGTTCTACAAAGATGTATAGAGATTTGAGGGAAGTGTTTTCGTGGGGAGGCATGAAGAAAGACATTGCCAAATTTGTAACCGGCTGTCATAGTTGCCAACAAGTGAAAGTCGAACACCAAAGATCGGGTGGGCTAACCCAAGATATAGAGATTCCTACTTGGAAGTGGGAGGAAACCAACATGGACTTTGTGGTTTGGTTGCTAAGACTAGAAGGGGTTTTTATTCCATTTGGGTTGTGGTTGATAGAATGACAAAGTCGGCTCATTTGTTACTGGTTAAGACTACTTCTGGGGAAAAATGCTAAATCATGCATTCATGAGTTGGTTAGATTGCATGGGATGCCCTTGTCTATCATATTGAATCGTGGTTCTCAATTCACTTCTCACCTTTGGAGGTCCTTCCAAAGAGGTCTTGGAACCAAGGTAAAGTATAGTACGACCTTTCACCCTCAAATGGATGTCCAAGCCGAAAGAACTATCCAAAATTTTGAGGATATGCTTAGGGCTCATACATTGGAGTTTAAGGGTACTTGGGATAATCATCTTCCATTAATTGAGTTTTCTTATAATAATTTCTATCATTCTAGCATTGGTATGGAAACTTTTGTGGCCCTCTATGGTAGACATTGTAGGTCCCTGGTAGGATGGTTTGAGGTAAGGGAAATGTCTTTGTCGGGTTTGGATCTGGTCATTGAGGCTATGGAGAAAGTAAGGTTGATTATAGAAAGGTTGAAAACAGCCAAAAGTCGTCAAAAATCTTATGTCGATGTGAGGAGAAGGGAGCTTGAATTTAAAGTTGGTGATTGGGTCTATCTGAAGGTCTCACCTATGAAGGGTATGATTCGTTCTAGTGAGAAGGGTAAATTGAATCCAAGATATATGGGTCCTTATAGGGTGTTGAGGAGGATTGGTAAGGTAGCCTATGAGTTGGAGTTGCCTAGTGAAATGTACTTGGTTCATCCAATCTTTCATGTATCCATATTAAGGAAATGTGTTGGTGACCCGAATGCTTTTATACTATTAGATGTTGTGCATGTTGTTGAAGACAACTTGGCGTAGCAATAGGTTCCAGTACAGATCTTAGACGGAAAAGTGAAGAGATTGAGGAACAAGGATATAGCTTCTGTTAGGGTCTTTTAGAGGAATCAACAAGTTGAAAGTGTGTGTTACATATGCGACCGAAGTGGACATGCAAAAGTTATATCCCTATCTCTTCCATTCTATTCAATCCTAAGGTAATAATTCTACATCTTCTATGTGATTTCCAGTCTCATTTATCAACCCTTTGTGTCATTGCATGCATTCATGTTTTTGTTGACAAGTTCATGGCAGTTTTAACGCTTATGTTGAGATTTTTGAGAATGGTGTTTAAGTGCATTATTGCATTCTTGTTGGGGCTAACTTCTTCATGATTACTCTTCTTATATACACTTCTTTGACATTTTTAGGGATGAATGTTCCCAAGGTAGAGATATTGAAACAACCTCAAAAAAGTGCCCGAATATGTGCCTCGGAAGTGCCTAAAATTGTAATTTTCATGTTTCTCAATATCCATGCGTGATATCAAAAATTCGACTTCATATTCTTTATCAGGGGAAAAATTAAGTGGGCAATGGATGTAACCCCAATTTTAGAGCAACCGTATCAAAATTTGAAAATCACAAAATGCGATTTCCAGAAAGGTTTTCGCGCCCAAGGTGCGACGCGCCAAGGGCGTGCCTCTATGTATTTTGTGGACTATTTTTGTTGTTTCGGTCCAAGTGTCTTGGGTCTTGGGCCTAAGTCTTCCCATGCGTAAAATTACCTATATATAGCCATATTTCACTTTCATATCATACAAGACATTTTCCAATACTCTCTCAAGCACTTAGACAAATATTTCACCCAAAATTCGAGTGCCAAATCTCATTCTGGATCTTAAGGAATTCACTCAAGCTTCAAGTCTCCATTCTAATCTTCATTAAGGAATTCTCCAAAGTTAAGGTATGTGGGTTTTCAACCATTGGGTCCTTTAAGCCATGGTATCCAAGCTTCCTTTTCACCTAAATTATATGTTTCTAAGTGAATTTAACTTATGGGTCTTCTATTATGAATTTGACAACAAACTATGTCGGGGTTTTGTAAAAGTTTGACTGTTTATATATGTTTTGAGCCATGAATATAAGATCTATGATAAGTTTTGATGAGGGGTTTCAATGTACTTCGCAAGGTGGTATTACCAAGTGTTGAAGGGTTGATTTACTTCAAGATTTCTTGAATGATTTCACTCTTTAATAACATAATTTTACACTAGTATTACACATCCACCATGTTTTTGATTTAGGATTCTTGAGCTATTGATGATCCATTGCATGTCCTATGATTTGTACGACCTTGTGATGATGAAAGGAGAGTATATATGTGTTGATTTCATGAAGAGTACCTATAGTGTTGCAAGTTGACCACACATAGTTGAAGGGGTGCTAGACCCCAATCACCATGGATGGCAGGGTGAAACTACTATCAACCAATTGAGGGGTTGATACCTCAATTACCATGGATGGTGGGGTGACACCACCATCAACCAATTAAGGGGTTGATACCTCAATCACGATGGATGGTGGGGCGTGACCCCTATTGACCAATTGAGGGGTTGATACCTCAATCACCATGGATGGCGGGGTGTGACTACCATCAAAATATTGATCTCTTACTGCACATGTAATATTTTCTATGTAAACATGGTTTACTTCAAGCATCACTCATGCATGTCATATTGCTATACGCTCATTTATTGCCCAATTATGCATTTTGATTATGTTGCCTATCTCTTGTTGCACTGCATCCTACATACTTAGTACATTAAAATGTACTAACACATACTCTATGCCTATGATGTTACCATGTAGGAACTGGAACTCCTCACTATCATCCTCATCCTTCCCATGGCTAGTATTTATCTCTACGAGCAACTTGGTGAGTCCTCAACTTCGCGGACAATGTCTTGCTCTTATGCTATGTATAAAGACTCTCTTTCCTTTGTTATTTGTTTTGACTATGAGGGTGAGCACGGTTGCTTGTCTTGGCCCCCACTAAGTTCTATGTTTAGAGTTGTTATTGGACAAGTTATATAATGATGCTATACACTTGATTCTCTTTGACTCTTTGGGGTTTTATGAAAGGACTTCCCCTAGTTCCTTTGCCCTTATTTCTTTCCTTTTATTGTTGTTTAATTGATTTTGTAATCAAATATGTGTAATGATATATTTAGAGACTTGATTGGGGTTCCATGGGGTTCCCCATTCGTTTTGTCACATCTAGTTCCTAGGCTTGGGTTGTGATAGAGGAGGAACATGTGGATCATTTAAGGGTCATATGCAAATATTGAGGGAAGAGAAGTTGTATGCAAAATATGAAAAATATGAATTTTGGTTGAAAGAGGTTGCCTTTCTAGGTCATGTGGTGTCGGTTGATGGTATTAAGGTGGATCCTAAAAAGACGGAGGTGATTATAAATTGGCCTAGACCTTTAACTCCATCAGACATTAGGAGTTTTTTGGGTTTGGCGGATTACTACCGGAGGTTCGTGAATGGTTTCTCTTCTATTGCTTCTCCTATATCTAAGTTGACCCAAAAGAAAATAAAATTTCTCTGGACTAATGAATGTGAGAAGAGTTTCCAAACTTTGAAAGATAAACTTATCTCTGCTCCTATCTTGTCTTTACTAGAAGGGTTAGAAGGGTTTCTTGTGTATTTTGATGCCTGAAGAATTGGTTTGGGTTGTGTTTTGATGTAAAACGGTAAGGTGATAGCTTATGTCTCTGGACAACTTAAGGTGCATGAAAAGAACTATCCTACCAATGATCTTGAATTTACCGCCATGGTGTTTGCTTTGAAAATTTTGCATTATTTTTTGTATGGGGTCGATGTTGATGTGTTTACTGATCACAAGGGTCTCTAATATGTGTTCACCCAAAAAGATCTCAACTTGAGACAAAAGAGATGGCTAGAGCTCCTTAAGGATTATGATATGAGTGTGCATTATCACTCTAGTAAGGTTAATGTTGCGATGTTCTAAGTAGGGTGTCTATAGGCAGCTAGCACATGCTGAGGATGGTGGCAAAGAAGTGGCTATAGAGGTCCATCGGTTAGCTAGATTGAGAGTTAGGTTGGAGGAGGTTGATAATGGTGGTGTAGTAGTTATTGATGGTTCTAAATCTTCATTGATTAAGGAGGTAAATGCAAAGCAAAATCTCGACCCTGCCTCATTAGAGTTGAAGGCCTTGGTGAGAGATGGTAAGGTGGAGGTTTTCTCCCAAGGGGAAGATGGTGCCCTTAGGTACCAAGGTAGGTTATTTGTGCTTAATGTTGATGACTTGAGAAAGAATATCATAGATGAGGCTCATAATTCTTCCAATTCTATTCACCCCGATTCTATAAAGATGTATAGAGATTTGAAGGAAGTGTTTTAGTGGGGTGGTATGAAGAGAGAGATCGCTGAGTTTGTATTTGGTTCTCATAATTGCCAACAAGTTAAACCCAAGCATCAAAGGTTTGGTGGCCTAGCCCAAGATATAGAGATTTCTACTTGGAAGTTGGAGGAAATTAACATGGATTTTGTGTTTGAGTTGCCTAATACTGAAAGCATTTTGATTCTATTTGTATTGTGGTTGATAGGATGACAAAGTCGACTAATTTCCTATCGGTTAAGACTACTTATGGTGCTAAAGATTATGTCAAATTGTATATTCATGAGTTGATTAGATTGCATGGGGTGCCTTTGTCTATCATTTCAGATCGTGGTGCTCAATTCACTTCTCACTTTTTGAGGTCCTTCCAAAAAAGTCTTGGTACCAAGGTTAAGCTTATTACGACCTTTCACCCTCAAATGGCTAGCCAAGTCAAAACGACTATCTAAACTCTTGAGGATATTCTTAGATCTTATGTTTAGGAGTTAAGGGTATTTGGGATGAACACTTTCAACTCATTGAGTTTGCTTACAAAAATAGTTATCATTCAAGCATTAGTACGGAACCTTTTGAGGCTCTCTATGGTAGACGGTGTTGGTCCCCAGTTGGATGGTTTGAGGTGGGGGAGATGGCTTTGTTAGGCCCAGATTTCATTATGGAGGTGATGGAGAAATTGAGGACGATAAGGGAAAGATTGAAAACAACCCAAAGTAGACAAAAGTTCTGTGTTGTGAGGAAAAGGGATCCTGAATTTAAGGTTGGTGATTGGGTCTATTTGAAGTTCTCACCCATGAAGGATATGGTTCGTTTTGGTAAAAAAGGTAAATTGAGTCCAAGGTTTATGGGTCCTTATAGAGTGTTGAGGAGGATTAGTAAGGTGGCCTATGAGTTGGAATTTCCCAATGATATGAATATGGTTGATCCGGTCCTCCATGTGCCTACGTTAAGATGGTGTGTCATTGACCGAAGTACTATTGTGGCTTTAGATGTTGTGGGTGTTGTTGAAGACAGTTTGACTTATGAAGAGGTCCTGGTAGAAATTTTGGATAGACAAGTGAAGAGGTGTAGGAATAAGGATGGAGCTTCCATTAAGGTCCTTCGTAGGAACTAACAAGTTAAAAGTGCCACATGGGAAGCCAAGGTGGACATGCAAAAGTGATATCCCTTTCTCTTCAACTTACTCAAGCCTAAGGTACTAATTTAAGTCCCTTGCATGATTTCAAGTCTAAAGTTTCAGCCCTTATGTCATTTGCATGCATCCATGTTTATGTTGAAAAATTTATGGTGATTTTTGACACTTATGTTGAGATTTTGATATAATGTTTCAATACATTTGTGGCATTCTTGTGTTGGCCTGAAATCATCTTGGTTATTTCTCTTATATATGTTTCTTTGACATTCAGGGACAATTGTTCCCAAGGGAGAGATATTCTAACGCCCCAAAAAGTGCCCGTAAAATGTGTCTTGAAAATGCCCATAATAATAATTTCCATATATCTCAAAATCCGTGTGTGATATCAAGTATCTGACTTCATATTCGTGATTAGGGGGAGAAATTGAGTAGGAGTTGGGTATAACCTCGATTTTAGAGCAACCATAGCAAAATTGCATTTTCCAAAAAAGTTTCTTATCTAGTGTCGATCTACGCCGGAGGCGCGATGCGCCAGGGGCATGGAGATGTGTAATTTTTTTCAGTTTCACTGTTTTGGCCTAAGGCTTTGGGACCTTGCGTCTAAGGCCTCCTATGTATAAAAATACCTATAGTTAGTCATTTTTCAATCCCATATCACTAAGACACTCCTAAAACTCTCTCTAACACTTAGCCAAATATTTCATCCAAATTCAAGTGTATCAAACTCATCTTCTATTCTCAAGAAATTCATTCAAGCTTTAAGTTCTCATTCAAATCTTCATCAAGAAAATCCCTGAAATTGAGGTATGTGGGTTTCAACAATTGGGTCTCTTCACCCATGGTGCCCAACCTTCCTTTTTATGTAAATTGCATGTTTCCAAGTTGGATTATCTATGGGTATCTCTTATTATGAAAGTTGGTTATATACTATGTTGGAGTTTTATAATATGTTGACTGTTTAAGTATGTTTTGAGCTATGAATCTATGATCTATTATGAGATTTGATGAGGGGTTTCAATATATCTTGCATGAGGGTATTACCAATTGTTTGTGGGTTGATTTACATTGAGTTTTTACAGATGATTTCACTCTTGAATTGCATAATTTTGAATCAGCATTGCACACACGCCAAGTGTTTGATAAAATGTCCCCTTAAGAATTCTTGAGCTATTGATGATCTATTGCATGGCCTATGAGTCAAGTGGTTTTATGATGATGAAAGAAATGTATGTATGTGTTGAATTCAAGAAAATTATCTATAGTGTTGCAACTTGACCACACCTTTTTGGGGGATGTCAAGCCTAATCACCTTGTTGAGGGGGTGTTAAGCCTCAATCACCTTGTTGGGGGTGGCAAGCCCATACTACCTTTTTGAGGGGTATGTACCTCATCGCCTTGTGGAGGGGTGGTAAGCCCGTGCTACTTATTTGAGGTGTATGTAATTCAACTTGTTGGGGGGTGGTAAGTCCGTACTACCTCGTTGAGAGGTATGTTCCTCAATCACCTTCCAAGGGGGTGGCAAGCCTTAGAGTTTAAGAAAAAGCTTTCATGGGCTATGTGGATATGGTCTCTTCCTACACATATATTATGTTCTATATAAGTATGTTTTACTTCAAGATCTATCATGCATGCCATATAGTTCTTATACTATCCATTGCCTATGCTATTCATTTTGACTATGGTGCCTCTCTCTTATTTCATTATTTCCTACATACTTAGTACATGCAAACGTACTAACACATACTTTATACCTATATGATGTTACCATGTAGGAACCATAGCACCTTACGATCATCCTCCACGTGGCTACTTGTGATATCTTGAAGATAAGCTTTGGTGAATCCTCATGATAAGGGACACTAGCTATGTTACTCTTGCTAATGTTATTTCTTTATGTTGAACTCTTGATACTATGAGGGTGAGCCCAGAAAGTGTCTTGGCCCCCGCCCATTCTACGCTTAGAGGTGTTGTTGGACAAGTGATATAATTATGTTATGATCTTGACTCTTGATAGGTTATGATTATTTAAAACTTCCCTTAGTCCCTTTTTCCTTATTTAAATATCTTGATATTGTTTACTTTGCTTTTGCGACCTAGGAAGTGTGATTGATATGCTATGATGCTTGTTTGGGTCCCTTCGGGTTCCCACTCGCCTTGTCACGTCTAGGCCATAGGCTTGGGTCGTGACATCTACGAAGCCTCTACTTCTACAGTCTGAGAAGGTACCATGATAGGCCTTGGCTATCATAACTGAAAAGTATAAAATCAAATCATCTGAAAGGAAATAAATAGTATCGTCCGAATGTAGGGGAGGACTCACTAATCTCTGGAACTATGGGACTCTGTACCTCAACGATTCTCCTACTAAAGTCCTTTATCTACTGTATCTGCTTAATGAAATAATGCAAAATCGAGTGACATCAGTACGTGGAATATACGATATGTAAAATAGCTTAATGAAACAATATAAATAGAAAATAATATGGAATCATCTCAACTCATAAGATACTCACTCGGAATGATATGTACTCGTCTCGAGTAGACATAAGGGGAAGATAATAACTCATCAACATCAATCTTGACTCATACCTTCACATAATATCAGGGTACTATTAGTGTGGAACCTATC
This sequence comes from Solanum clarkiae, assembly GCA_011800125.2. Lineage (NCBI taxonomy): Eukaryota > Viridiplantae > Streptophyta > Magnoliopsida > Solanales > Solanaceae > Solanum > Solanum clarkiae. Next base: position 1,797 of record JAABOM020087839.1, on the reverse strand, counting down.
TGGGAGTTTCTTTAGCTGACAACTATGACCTATGAGCCGATGATGATACAATAAAATGATGTCGTTGCCACATCCATTCAGTACCTTGCCAGGGAAAAGAGCTTGACATATGTGTATCCACAATTAAAGAGCATCAAGTCCTCCTTTGGGAATAATGAAACATCCATTTTTATGGTTCAATCCTCTCCTACGCTGGTCACGTAGTTAATGAGTGTGAGTGGGGCTTACTCCTACTCATTTCGGTGCTCAGTACTCCTCCCAAGACTCAAAATTCTCATAAGACATCAAACATCAAGTTTCCTCTTCATTTAGTCTCATTGGATATTTTTAACTCAACTCATTACTTCAACCATCAACTCTTGGATTCGGAACATTCTTTTAGAATTAAGTTTCAAGCTCTTTAAGACTCTAAGGAAATAACCTCATCAACATCATCATCAGCACACTTAATTTAGGACCACAACCATAATTAATTAGCATATTAATACCATCAAGGCTATATGTAGAGGTTTATGAAATAATTCATAATAAAAACATTTGTATAGTAAATCAAGTTGTGATGATTATCAACGTAGAAAATACATGATATAAGTATAAATTTTAGGAAAATACTCAAGAATTACATACATAAAACAATTACATGCAACTGTCAACTTACTTTAATTAAATGGGCACATGGAAGAATAATTCCATGTTTTAAGTTAGCTTTACATATCTAGGATGAAGAACAAAACCAATTTCTACACGGGATTGACCTCAATCTTAAAGATTCTAAGCTTCCCCTCTCCTTCTCTCAAGATTTTTCCCTCTAGGAGTTACGAAAAATGGGTTTTGGAACACTATTTTCAGCAAAAGACGACTCTTATATTTGTTTATTAAACTTGGAAGGGGTTGGAAAAGGTCATAAATATCCTTCATGAAAATAAAAGAAAAATTTCCTCAAAATTTACATAGGTCGTTGACGCGCCTGGGGCGCGGACCAGTGGTTTTTTTTCGCCAAAAATCCTCCGAACAAGTTTTTTTCAAATCCCGTCAAACGTTTTTCAAAAAAATAAAGTGTAAGTCCACATTTAGGGTACGTTGCGGCCCTGACGCGCACAAACACTGTCTTGGTATTTGTATCAAAATATTATCTTTTGATCTGGTCGCTCTAAAATTTGACTGAGATCATTGTCCCGCTCAATATTTCGTGCTGATCGTAAATCCGGTCTTAGATTTTCCATTAGAGTTTGGGTAGACGTGTTATGTGCACCCCTCTCCTCTAGGATTATTTCGGTATTTTCACCAGGTGTTACAAATTAGAAGTTAAATAATTAAGTGATTAATATTTAATGTAACAAAAGATTCCTAAACACAAAAGGAGTACTTTAATGTTTTCAAATTAATTTTACTGAAATTATTTTCTTTTTAAAGTTTCTATATTGCATACTTTTATTAACAAAATACTTCCTAGTCAAAATTTTTGCTAATTATTTACATAGAATAGTTCTAAATCAACAATGAATCTTGAAACTAAATAAATAAAAGTTCAAATAATAAGTTTAAAAAAACAGTAAAAAGACAATTTTATCTAAGACAGAGTCCTTTAATGTAGGGAAAAAAGTTCAAACAATATTTAAGGTTCTTCACGCTTTAGTATAGTATTATACTCCTAGGGGTCTCATTTACTGAACTCCCCAACTAATTTTGTAATTTGAGAAAATTAATTCTAGTTTCATTTGTATTTATTATTATTATTATTATTATTATTATTATTATTATTATTATTATTATTATTATTATTATTATTATTATTAT
>JAABOM020087828.1:0-29635 GCA_011800125.2 Solanum clarkiae | reverse complement strand
CTCTGTAAATATATATATATATATATATATATATATATATGTATATGTATGTACATACACATATATATATATGATGTTGAATCTACGATTTTAAGTTTATGAAGATTACGATTATGCATATGTTGTCAAATGTATTTGTTACAACCCAAGCGTAGGGCCTAGATATGACATGACGAATGAGGAACCCGAAGGAACCCCAAAGAAGTTTTCGTAAGCATACATAGACCATTCTTGGTTTGAAGAAGAATAAACAAACAATAAACAAGAAGTTACTCACTAATTATTCACTAAGAAGATACTACAATTTGAGAATTCAATATAGTCTAAGTCTTCAAAATACTAAAATATGACTATTTATACAAGTAAATAAAAGAAGATATTTTCTTTTCAATTTTACCCTTAATGAGTAAGGGCCTTATTTTGTTGCCTTCTTTTCAAATTCTTGAATTCAAGTAGTAGTCATTTGCACATTTGGCCTCTTTTCTTCCTTCTTATCACCTTGAGAGACCTTCCACACGTTCTACGCCTTTCTTTGATGACCCTCAAGGTCCTCTAATGCTTCATTTTTTATGAACATTGCTTGTAGGTCTTGGAGATTTTTTGCTTAACCCCTTGTGAATGGTTTTGAGGGGTATATGCCACTTATGTTGGTGTCATCTCTACTTTGCATGTTATTATCCTCCCCTTTTTGAAAAGGATTCGTCCTTGAATCCAAAGATTCACCTACAACGCAAGAAGATAAATCACTAACATTGAAAAAATTATAAACATTATACTCACTTGGCAAGTTAATCATGTAGGCATTGTCATTGATTCTCTTGAGTATTGTCATTGATTCTCTTGAGTACTTTAAAAAACCAATCTCCTCTTGAGCTTAGCTTTACTTTTTGAACATGTGGAAAGCTTTTTTTCTAAAATATACCCACACCCCATCATTTGGATTGAAGATCACTTCCTTTCTCCCCCAATTCTTTCGAATAGCCACGATAGAATTGTTCTTTTCAATGGCCTCTTTAACCTCCGCATGAATGCTCATCATTTCCTTTTCCCTTAGCTTGGCATCTAGGCTCCAAATAACATTACTAGATAATAGAGTCATGGTTAGTAGAAACAAAGGTTTAAAGCCAAAACATGCCTCAAATGGTGATATTCCAATAGATGAGTGGAAAGACCAATTATATGCAAATTCAATCAAGGATAAATGGTCTTCCCAAGTAGTTGGGGTCCCTCTAATCATGTACCAAAGCACACTTCCAAGAGTCCTATTGACTATTTCAATGGTTTGAGGGACTACATGCAATTTAAGAACATTGATAACAAATAAAGATGCTACATGGGATGCATCATCATATTTATGGAATGGAATAAAACTAGTCATTTTAGAAAATTTATCCATTACCACAAATATGCAATCATGTACTCTTTTAGTTCTATGAAGGCCGAACACAAAATCCATAGAGACGTCCATCCATGGGCCACTAGGAGTAGAGATAGGGGTATACGTACCTTGGAGCATCATTCTATAAGTCAAGGTAGTCACTAACATAAACCTTCTTGATAGGACATCCGGTACCACATTTTCCTTGCCTTGTATGTCATATTCCTGCAAAAGAGAAGAAACAATACTAGGCAAATTGCTAGTATTTTGGTTAGCATGCAATAAAAGATAGGTGTTGACAAGACATTTGGAACTTCCACCATCCCCTTTTGCCTCCACCACCTTTATTTTCTCATGAAGCTCCTTCATAGCCCGATAATCCTCACTCACTTGGTATGGAGTGAGAGGTGCAAGAACATACTTTCTTCCTTCAATCACAAAAGTGTATTTGTTGGATTTTCCATGATGCACAATATCCCTATCAAATTTCCATGGTCTCCCCAACAAGAGATGACATGCCAACATGGGTACAACATCACAAGTCAAATCATCATTGTATTTACCCACACTAAACCGAATGCTTGCTTGTTTAAGGTCCTTCATTTCTCCACTCTCATTGAGCCATTGTAGCTTCTAATGGGTTGGGATTCTTTGTTGCTGGAACTCCCATGCGTTCCACCAACGAACTACTCACCACATTAGTGCAACTTCCAATTTCCATGATTAAAAAACACATTTATCTTGAATTTTTCACCTACGATAAAATAGATTCTCTTTTTGATCAAGCTCTTCTTTGGAAAGGGCTCCCAGAATTCTTCTTATAACATATGAAAGATTGGAATTCACCTTCAAGTCTTCATCATTATCAAGTAAAGATTTTCGTTTCCCCATGGAAAAAGCAAAATTCACCCTCTCATCTAACCTTTCTTCTTCATTTTCTGAAGCATCTACCTCGCCTATATCTCCCTCACTCTCATTTCTTTCATCACCTTCTTCCTCGGTCTTATACCCATCCGGAAGAGAAATAATTGTCCTCCTAATAGGACACTCACTAGTAACATGTTCCCTCCCTTGACATCTAAAGCATTAAATTGTAGAGGGACGAAGAAAGTTAGGTTTAGCACATTACCTCCTTGTGGTTCCTCACTTTCCTTGGATTTATAATCAAGCTTGACTAGAGTACCTTGACCACCACCATTCAGTTTCTCCATAGAAGATGTTGTCTTCCAATAATCTCGACCTTTGTCCAATGTTGAAGAACCTTTGGCCTTGTATGACTTTTCTTCTTTCAAATCTGCTTCTACCTTTGAGGCATCATGGAAAGTCACTTCAAGAGTTTCATAGTGCTTAAGCTTCAATGGCTTCAAGATATCATACCTCAAGTTGGCCAAAAATTGGATCACTGTACATTACATGTTCTCTTCCATTTTAGACTTTATTCTCAAGTTCTCAAAATCATAATAATACTTTTCAATACTTTTGGTACCTTGACTCAATGTAAACACCTTCTTGAGTACGTCTTGTTAGTAGTTTGGAGTCAAGCATCTCAACTCCACAAGTGCAATCAACTCTTGCCAAGTAGGTAACTCATAGATGTGATGGCTCTCCCTTTCCCTCCTCTTAGACTCCCATCAAGTAAATGCATACCCTTCAAATTGTGTGAGTGCACACTTCACCTTCAAAGTTTCTGAGATATTATTTGTGAGAAAGATCCGCTTAATTTGAATTTTCCACTCCAAGAACTCATCGGGGTTACTACTTCCCTTGAACTTTGGAAGTGTAACCTTTATAGTATTGAAGCTCCTACCTTGATCATTCATCTCCATAAACCTATTTCCTCTATTTCCCATCCTATCTCCTCTATATCCCATCCTATCTCCTCTACTCCCCATTCTATCTCCTCTATACCCATAATCTTGGCCTCCCACACTATGATCCCACCCCAAGTCTCTAGATCAGACACCTTTCCTTTGTACTCCATAGGTATCCCTACCCCTATGCTCCAAACTCATCATTGTTGAGATCTCCATACATTTCATCATAGAGAGGATTTTGGTATTGGTAATCTTGGTAGGGAAATTGTGGTGCATTTGGTGGAGGTGATGGGTGACATGCATTAGAAGATGCGTTTGATGTATTTTAGAATGGAGTTTGGTAATGGACTTGGTTCACCACAAAAGGAAGATTCTCCTGTGGAGGGTGATACTGTTGTAGTTTAGGGTATGGTGTGGCTTGTCTTAGATGGTTTGGATTGTTGTTCATTTGGAAAGTGGGGTTTTGGTAGCTTCGGGTTTGGCTTTGTGGACAAAAACATAGATTATGCGCTTGCCCCAGGGTAATGGTAGTGGAATGCATTGATTCCCTCCTTATCTCCTCATTTTTGGGTTGAATTACTTTCCCTCGATTCTCATTCTCCACCCGTACCAACCTTTCCTCTATACCTCCCATCCTTCCATTCATTTTCGTTATTTGTTTGGAGATGTAAGCAAGAGTTTCCATGATGTTCTCTAAACCTTCCCTAATTAGAGTTGTATTAGACATGATACCTACAATACTCAACAAACAGGAATAGTAGCAAAAGCCTCACATCACTCTTATGTAACTCTGAATGCACCTTCTATGGCGTCGTCTCAAAATTGATAGTGAACTTGCTCCGCTCATTCAATTCAAAGTCACCTAACCTTTGTGGTGGAGTGGATTCTTATGACTCTTGATAGAAGGATAACTCAAACAAATCTTAGGAACATGAATAAAAATAAGTAAACTAGAAGAAAGAGGCACAAGAAATATCAGACTGTTTAGAAACTAGAAGAGATTACTTGTTGTTACCTAATTTGAAGAATCAAAGAGACGATTTAATGTTTAGAAACTAGTTGACAAGTAATTAAAGATGTTAATTAGTTGTTAAATAGTTGAGGAATGAAAGAAAAATGAGTTACAAAGAAGAAGAATTGAGTTCGGACACTTAAAAATATTTTGAAGCTTTAAGGTGTTCATGACTTGAAAGGGGTTTTATTTGATTATTTGATCATTAAAACTAGTTAACAAGTAGTTAAAAATGTTAATTACTTGCTAAAAAGTTTCAGAATCAAAGCACAAAAATTTTAAATAAAGAATCCCGTCATTTGGACACTTAGATCTATTTTTATGCCTAAAAAAACTCCCATACATAGAAAAATTTGGGGTCTTCAGACTTTTAAGTCTCTGAAATTGAAGTGCAAGCACTACGTGGTGCATCTGGGACCTGCTAGCGGCTGACTCATTGGTTAGTGCTGATGTGGTGCTGACTGGAACTGATTTGGCGCTAACGTGGAAATGAATTTTTTTTTAAAAAAGAATTATTTTAAATTCTTTTTTCAAATTTCCACTAAGGGCCAACAAATACCTTTGACCAACTTTGACTTGAAAAAAATAGATCAAATTTACCTTTTGGTCTTCTTCTTCTTCAAGAACACTTGAAGGTCTTCAAGAACAACTAGCATACAAAGAACACACATTAAATCCCAACACCTTCAAATCAACTCGGAATTGGATCAAAATTTAGGATTAGCTTCCCCTTGATGTAGAGAACAAATCCCAATGATCATTAACCTTCAATATCTTCTCAATCAAAGAACCAACTTTCAAAATTAAAAAGTTTGAATGTTCAAAATCCTTCAATGGTAACTTCACTTTCACAACTCCAAATTGAATGAAATTTGAGATGTAGGAACAAAACGCACTAGTGAACAAGAATCTAACAACAAATCAAATGAATAATAATTTTGAATTTTTTTTATTTTTATATTTTTGAGTGGATCAAAATTCCAAGACCTAGATTTGTGAAAACAAATCTAAACCTAAGCTCTTGATACCAAATGATAAAGATCAAACAAGAAAGAAATGAAAAAGAGAACAAGATAAAAGGATATGTGGATTAAATTCAAACTATTGAAATTATAGGCAAAAAGGGACTAAAAGCCATCTCCTAATTGATTTCAACAACTCAGATAAAACCCTAGCAAGAAAATTGCAGGAAACCAAGAACCCTAATTAGGTAACACTTCAATTAATCAAGCAAAAAGGTCAGCTAATATTTGTAAGAGTTTACCAAAATTACTCACTAATTATTCACTAAGAAGATACTACAATTTGAGAATTTAATATTCAACTTAGTCGAAGTCTTCCAAATGCTAAAATATGACTATTTATACTAAGTAAATGAAAGAAGATATTTTATTTATAATTTTACCCTTAATGAGTAGGAGCCTTATTTGGTTGCCTTCTTTTCAAATCCTTGAATTCAAGTAGTAGCCATTTGCAAACATGGCCTCTTTGCTTCCTTCTTCTGACCTTGAGAGACCTTCCACACATTGTAAGTCTTTCTTTGGTGACCCTCAAGCTCCTCTAATGCTTCCTTCTTCATGAACATTGCTTGTAGGTCTTGGAGATCTTTTGCTTGACTCCTTCTAAATGGTCTTAAGAGGTACGCTCACTCATGTTGGTGCGATCTCTAATTTGCATGTTATCAATTGGCCTTGAAATTTTTGGCCTTATTGGAAGTGACCACCCTTTGTGCCTTAAAAGCCTCCATCAAGTCGGGCCCTCCTGGACTCCCTGCTCCTCCTTTTTCGAAGCTTTTCCCCTTTAAGTTTCTCGGTGAATGTCATAAGTTGAGAAATTTTCATATCCCCAATGAGCATGGTGGTACAACACTCTTTATTTATCTAATAAACTTGTGCATCCTTGTGCTAGCATCAACGACCAAGTGAGGAACATATTCTGAGAGATCATTAAATTTGATGGAATACTCCCAAACACTTGTACAACCTTGCTTGAGGTTCATGAATTCCGTCATCTTCGCTTCCTTTAGTTCAATTGGTAAAAAGCGATCAAGGAAATTAACTTTGAATTCCTCCTAAGGGATGAGTTCATCATCTTCCCTTTCCATCTTCCATTGGTTGTACCATGTTTAAGCAAGGCCCTTGAGTTGGTAGGCTGCTAATTCAACTTTCTCTTCCGAACTTACCCCCATGATAGCCAAGACTTTATACACTTCATCGATGACTCTTGGGTGTCTTCTTCCACCTTTGTACCAAAGAACTTTGGGGGATTCATCCTTGTGAAATCCTTCACTCTTAAAGCCGAGGTAGGAGCATGAGGACCTTGAACTCCTTGGTTAGCCATGGTCCTTGCTAATAGGGTGACCATATTTTGGTATTCAGCATGGGTGAATCCTTCTTCCTCTTGGGGAGCTTGTGGGGCTGGAGGGGCCAAATCACCCTCGAGGGTCGGAGCTCTTTGTGCCATTTGTCTTAGTGGCATGATTTTAAAAAAGTAAAAGACCACCCATTAGAGATTGGAAACCTTATTTCAAATCTAAAGCATGACATAGAGTATGATGAAGTAAACCATTTCCTCATAGCCTCTTATTCATAATTGTGACACGCTTCACAACCATGTATAAGACTCTCCTTGACGCAGTGCATTGCATTTCTAAGGACTAATTACAAACCTAGTACTCTGATACCAAGTTAGTCACGACTCAAGCCTGGGGCCTCACCACTTTCAAAAATAGGGTTTCACAACTTTTATAACTTTCATATATCAAAGATAGGGGCTTACAACTTTCATTACTTTCACAAGACTTTCATGTTTCATAACATGCATAATAGCTCTTCAATTTATATAATTCATAGTTCGCAGCCATAAGGCCCTCACCATCATAGAAGCTTAGCATAGATCTTATTTCAAAGCCATGTTGAGTATATATGCATAGCTTAAAACCATGCAAATCATGAGTAAATGTCATGAGAATTGCTAAATAGAATCACTTATTCATTATTCAAAGAACTCACCAAAACATAGCAAAGACTTGGTTAGGGCATCATCAAATACTCATATAAATCATAGATTTCACATGATATTTCACTTCATAATAAAGCATAAAGATAAACCATCATAAAATACTTCATATTATCTTTATGTAAAAGAGTTCATAAATCATTATGCATTACCATAACTTGAGAAAACATAAAGGAGAAGAGGAATGGTTGATCTTTTGGATAAAAGGTCTCCACAATCAAAACCCATATACCTTGGTGATTTAGCGGAGGAAAATCATACTTAGAGTTTAGGAAATCTAAAACCCTTGCTTGCTTTCTTCTTCTTGAAGCCTTGGAGGACATTTGAGTATTTCTGGGAGGGGTTTGAGACTTAGAGTGTTTTGAGTGGGGAAGAATGCGATAGATTAGAGTTGTAAGTGCTGATAAGGGATCACTTGAGGGTCAAAATGACATAGTATAGGAAATAGGTAATAGGAAAGGTTAATTTTTTCCCTTCTTAATACTCTGTTGAATAGGACCACGAGACCCCGTTTATGGGTCGTGGTCCAACTAACGGGCCGTAGGTGAGGGGTTATCTAATAACACTTTTGAATCCTCAAAATCTTTTTCTAACCCTCAACCTACAATAGGACTTATGGCTCATAAGTTCATCTACAGGTCGTCTGATAGGTCGTACACCCAACTTCAGAAATTATTATTTTCACTAAGTATGACCTTCAACCCATAAGCACTATTTATGGCCCATCGAACCACTTATGGATCGTGAGACCCCTCGTAACAACTAACACCCAAAAGATATATCGAACTCATTTCTTGTACTTGTTATACTTTTCACAGATAGGGCCTTGCAGTATTCCATGGGAATGACTTAATACCGAATGGGGAATTAAGGTGGAATTCGGTAAGGAAATCCTAGAAGCAACCATTTATCTCTCAAACTATGTGCACAATAGGAGCCCTTTTAGGCTAAGCTTAGGCTAATGGATCCACGTAAATCATAATATCCATAAAAGATGTAATTTCAAAGTTAATAAATTTATAGAGTGCTACTTTGGCAAGTAGATTCCCCTTCTCCCAATAGAAGGAGTTCATTGGCCTTTTCCCAATAGAAGGAGTGCATTGGCTTTTTCCCAATGGAAGGAGTTCATTGGATTCCATGTAGTAGCTCGTATGATCTATGTTAGTTACGGTCATCTCCCATATAAGTTTTCACTAAAGCATACTCATGTATGTCATATTGAGGTTATATTCTATTGGATATGATTATGCATCTCATTTATGAAGCTTATTACCTATTGTCGCATTGCACCCCACATATCATTATATTCCAAGTACTAATGTATACTTTTTGCCTACATGATCTAATCATGTAGGGAGTTGAGCTCCTATTCATCCACCACAATGCTAGCTTGGATTTGTGAAGATCTTTGAGTGGTGACCCCTCCATTAGGGGATAATATTTGATTTCTATCTTGCTTATGTTGAGACTTTATTTCATTTTTCTATGTATTTTGAGGGTAAGCCCAGGACTTGTCTTGGCCCCGTCCTACTCACGTTTTGAAGGTATTGTTGGATACTTATGCTATGTACTATGATGAAATGTTGAGATTTTATAGAGACTTATCCTTTAGACCTATCCCTTATCTAATGTTATTTGATGATATTGATAATGATGGAAGGTGATGAAAGTCCTAATTCCCTACTTCCCCATAGCTTGAGTCATACTTACCCTCCCTTTAGTCTAGTTTGTTATGTGATTCATACAAATGCCTTTCACTCGTTTATCCCCATAGTATGAGTCCAAAGCCCTAATTCCCTCAAATTTATTTGTTGATGCTTGTTTTATATTTCGCAACCAAGGATGAGCAAATGATATGCTAATAGGCTTGTTTGAGTTGCCTTCAGGTTTCATTCGGTGTGCCACACCTAGGCCCTAGGCTCAAGTCGTGACATGCTTGTACACACATAAGACCTATGAACCTGGGGCTCTGATACCTTCTGTTGCGACCCAAAAATGAATGTGATGGCACTCATCTTATCCCATTAACACAAGTCATCCTAAAACTCAATTACACTAATAAAGAAACCCCCCTTCCCCCCCCCCCCAAAAAAAAAATTATTGTCACATACACAAGCCTCTAATGAATTACAATACATTTGAATGAAAAATACATGTCTCAAATGATGTTGTCCCTAAAGTAGAACAATATCAGAAATAAGAGGAGGAGGGTTCTTTGAGATGACAAATAGCTACCTCACTAATCTCCATAAAAAGCCTCGAATAAGAAGAGATGATAAAGTATCATGAAGATTCAAGTGCATAATCTACAAAAATGTAGAAGCAAGGGGTGAATATCAACCACATGTTACCCAGCAAGTGAACTCCTAAATGCAAAGTCAAGTAATATAGAATACAGGTACTCCTAACTCTCCAACCGAACCTCAACAACTACAATCTGCATAAAAATTAGTAAAACCTAACAGTTCACAATGTACATAGCATATATCTAAATAATCATACCAATATTTATAGATCAACAACATAAGGATCAAATTCATCCATCATTAGTTCCACAAAAAGGTACTCACAAGTTCATAAATGATAAAGATGTGCAATGCACTGCGATGCAATGTCATGTATAATGATGTATGTCTGACCTAGTGATACACACCCGTTGTCTCATAGTTTGGGACCTATGAGGGACTTCTAAACCATACATCTGTCGCGACGTGCGACACGACCCTGGGATCATAGTATCTATCGCAACGTGCGATATGATCCTTGGATTATAATATTTGTCGTTGTATGCGACACGACCCTCGAATTAAAATTTTAGTCGTGTTGTGCAAGACATCCCTCAAAATGGTATATCCTCTTTAATTCTCATTTTTTTCCCTCAATTCACATAACCTTTGTTAGAATTTTGTCTCAAAATCAATACAAATAGGCATGCTCACAAAAATAATAAGATAAACATTTTTCTAATGGTACACAATTCACAACAACATAATCGTGATACAATATCAATAATAAATCAATAAATCTTCCAAATCATTCTCGACATATCACACATCAATATATAAGCAAGTTATCCTTTATTATCTCATTTTCATCATTAGGATTATTCAATAAGAGCAAGTCAATCTATCACCAAGTCCCATTACTTTGAACACAAACAACAAGGAATTGTGTGTATCTACACACTTAACAAGAATCGAGAAATTCACTTGCCTCAATTAATCAAACAATCACTTCAGATATTAAACTTTTCGTAATGCTTTCGGTTGATTAAAATATGTTCAAATATTTAATCTACATAAGAATATGAATCCAATGACACTCATATTGCTATATTTATTTTTGGCTCAAAAATTGGGTCAAAGAGTCACCCTGAACCCTCGAACTTGAATATGAAATTTTCTCTCAAATTATGTTTATCCGTGACAAAATAAACTCATATGCCAAAATTTCAGCTAAAACAGATTGTTATTCGACCTCCAAATCAAGCTTTTATTTTAAGAACTTTAGGACTATGTTTTCTTAATTTAGCATAACTGTACACATTTTTACCATAAAATTTTATTCATAATCTCATGAAAGTTTAACAGAAAGGACGAGTAAATTACCTTGATGATTTAGGACGAAACTCCTAATTTTTCTTCTCTTCTTTTTATTTCTATTTCTTCTCGCATCTTTTTCCCTTTTTTTGCGTTTGTTCGTGGTATCTACGCATTGTTTTTTTCTTTTTTGTTTTTCTTTTTTTAAATTGAAAAAATCATCATTGACCTGCGCATTGTTTTCCCTTTTGTTTTGGGGGATTTGGTGCATTCAGCCCCTTTTTACCCTTTTTCTCCTTTTTTTTGTCTTTTTTTTTATTTTGATTTTTTTTCTTATTTATTTATTTTTATATATTTAAAGTGATACATTTTAATAATCTATTTTTGATAAATATGGAATAAGCAATGTAGAAAATTAAACAGGTTATCAATTTAGTCTACCAATTGAATTAATTCTCTAAATTTATTCGTCAACTAAATAGTCATAGTTAAGCAAGTAGTTTAAAATTTTCAAGAATGATCTTTTATGAAAAAATGAGAACTCATTCTCAAAATCACCTAATGGGCCATTACATATACATAATATTGTAAGAAATAATATCTTTTTTAACCCCCAAAAAATAATGTAGTGAACAAGGTACCTACTAAAAGATGATGACTTCAGAGAAACAATTGTTGAAAGTTTAGTGCTAATTCATCAAAAAATTAATTAAAGAGTTGCACTGTGTCTCAAAATTTTGTACTTTTGTAGTGTGTTGTCTCCCTGGTAGAATTGAAGTTAAGCATTCCTTGTAAACTACAACACTCAAACTTTTGGGAAAACCATGTAAATTATGTTCCTCTGCTTCGTCGGAATTAATATCATACGAAATAAGATGTCCATTTTTGCTTTGAAAAAGCAATATATTATTCTTCGAAAGATCTGGCGGTGATTGAACAGGAAGATATGGGATTGTCTTTGTCAAAATCCATGACTTGCTTACACCGTACTCCTCCATCACCCAAACCTGGATTTTACCATTTATTGGATCAACAGGAGATAATGAGTTAGGGTAAGAAATAAATGTCAGAGACCCCCTTAATATTACAAGACCATAATATTGCTCGTTGGTTACTTGAGTAAAAGTATCAGGCATTTTCATATTTCGGAAAATCTCAGTGCACATGTCAAAACAAAGAACAACATCGACGTATCTGTACTTGCAAACCAATGAACCACTTCCTTGTATAATGTCTGAGAACAAGGCAACCAGTACACCAATGGAAATTGTACATGGTCCAGTTCTCTCCAGCAATAAATTCTAAAATCATAAACATCAATTCACTTTCATTATCACCAGGATAACCATCAGGAGGATCCCAAAAAGTTTCACAAATTCTAACAATCTTATAGTCATTTACAATCGAGTCGAAGCCCAACCCAATCCCTTCAACACAACGATGGAAACCTTTTGGACAACCAAAAGGGCTAGGTGGGAGCAATCTGAAATTTCTAGTAGCTGGATTAAATAAGATTGTGGTTATGGAATCTGTTAAAGCAATCAAACCATGACAAGGACCGACTAGGGGAAGAAAAGTAAAATTATAATTGGAAGACATAGATGTTATTTTTATATCTGGAAAAAGAGGGTTAAGAGAATCATCATAACTAAAAAGAAAAGTAAAAAAAGTTCCAAATTCATTTTGTTCGTTTTTTATGGAATGCTGGAAGAGAATGTATTCATTTTTTGTGGTTGTTTAGCGGTTGAGAGGAAGATTTATAAATGAGGTGGATTGTATTATAGCATACCAAACTTTAGAGATGCATTTTAATCTTATGAAGGATTTTGCTGGAAATCTTAAAAGTACATTAATCACCAAATCCTCGGGCAATTTCTTTATTATTGCATTCGTCATTGATCCTTTATTCTCCGCAGTAAATTGCATCGTTCTTAATGGTGACTGTCTGTGTAGTAACAACTTTAATGCCAAGAAACAGGATTTTCCGTCGCATGTTTAACTCTTTATCGGACGGTTTTCAGACGTCCAATTTTGTGGTTCAGAGTGTTCCACAGAGCAAAAAATAAAAATAAAACTAAAAATAATAATAATAAAATAAAATTAAAAAATAAAGGAATAATAACTACCAAAGTCCCGTTTACTATATCAACAACAATATTATAACAACAACATTACCCTAATGCCTCAAAGCTCCCGCCCATTGCGGGGCCGTTTACTATATCATAAAACTTTTTTAAAATAAGTACAATATAAGATGTTACTCCCTCTAGCTGTTTAAATTATGTGTTGTAGCTAGTGATTATGCAGAGAAACAAATGACGCCTTCTTTAATCATAATTGTTGTAAATACTCTTTTAAAAATTTGAATTGTTAAATATGGTCATTATAGTATTTTATATAGTTTCTAAAAGTGAAAATTTTATTTCAGAAATATAAAAGACTCCATATCAAAATTCACATAAAAAATTTACTGAATTGATCCTTATAATGTAGGGCACATAAATCAAAACGAAAAAAAAATCTGATTATTGGCCCTCGTAATGTCAAAAAAATTGGACTGATATTTTAAATGGGAAAAACTATAGAAAATTATTGTCAATTTCCTTCTTACACCAGATACGACTTCATCATTTGTTAGCTTTGAAAATTCTTATAGGATATGAATTCAGATTTCTTTTGGAATCAATATTTGCATCCAAAATTATAGAATCTAATTGTACTCATGTAGTTTCTGGTGGATTTTATATATATGAACGAATTTGGACTATTCTTTTCATTGGAAAATGCTAGGTCCTTATTCCCCGTGTTACGACTAAGGCCTAGTATCATGGACTTAGACTTTTACCGAGACTTCCGTGCAACACTTGGCAACTTACTCATGCTTTTTTCACTGTCTTGCAAACTCATTACATCTCTAAGGGAATGCTAGATTTGAAGACAAGAGAAATTTGTAAAGAAGACTTGTATATTGCTTTGGAAGATTGCTTACAATTTCTGGATGGTTGCCCAAGATAATGACCCCTTCTACTTATACTACTCATTTGGGGTCATAGTGTAAATAATATTTTCTAGACAAGTCTCTCTATATTTATAATTTAGTCCCTATTAGAGAAGACTCTACAAGTCTAGAGATTTCTAAGGACATTCAAGTATAATCTACAAGTTTCTAGAGTCTTCCGAAAACCCCTATGAAACCCATATACTTTAGACGTTGAATTTCTTGAAATTGAGTTGAGAAAGACTTGAAGCTTGGAATGGGGTCTTGGAATCCACAACTTGATCTTGAGTTTCCTTGAATTTGTATTGGGGTTTTGATGGAGGCTCTTAAGAGAATTTGAGAGTGTTTTCCAATTGGGAGGAGTGAATTGATCTTTAGGAATAGGTTTTAGGTCTTTAGGAAGTGTTAAGATAGCATAAGAATTCCCAAAAGACTAATAGAAATAACTAAATTTATGGAATACCATTAATAAAATGGAATTTGGCAAAAACCTGTATATACCCCTACGCATATGAGTTTTACGGAAACGGACATAACGTCTTCATCCGAACTCTAAAAAAGGTGAAATCAAGTGCATTGGAAAGATAATTCTAAGAGCTTTAATGTGGTAGGTTGTGAGACACACAATTCATTGTGTGCTAAGAGATATGACCCTTTAAAATTGACCCTATTATCAGTACTTGTGTAAAACTTAGCCAACAGAAATTTCTTTGAAATTGGCTTGATGTAGGTGACCCACGATGGTCTTAAATGACATAAATAATCTTGAATTATGTTTGAATGAGTGCTTGAAGCTTGAATGAATTTACTGAGATTCCAAATGAATTTAGGAGACTTGAATTTTGATGAAACATTAGTCTAAGTATTTGAGAAAGTATCGGGGAATGTCTTGTATGATATGAAGGTGAAGTATGGATAAGTATAGGTACTTTCACCTATGGGAAGACTTAGGCCCAAGTCCCAAAAGCCTTGGACCAAACCAAATTAAACTGGGCAAAAAATATACATTGGCGCGCCCTGGCCGCATTGCGCTAGGGGCGCGCATGCTCACTTTTTTTTCATCACTTTGAAATTATAGATTTCGCTATGGTTGCTCCAAAATTCGGGCTAGACTCATTCCACACTCAATTTTCCCCCTGAAGAAGAAAATGATGTCGAATTTTCAATACAACGCACAAATTTTGAGATATATGAAAATTACAATTTTGAAAATTTTCGAGGCACATTTTCGGGCACACTTCTTGGGAGACAACCCAAGTAAGTATTGGATTTAAAATAATGTGTGTTGATGTTTGCAGGTTTGTGTTGAGATAGGAAATAAGGGAAAAAAGAGAGGTTGCAAAAACAAAGGGCGAATCACCAAATAACATCAACAACCTCGACCTAGACCACTTTTTGGGTTGGAAACTAGCTCTGGAGTTGCTGGATTTTGGAAATCTAAGGATCTAGAAGCATATCACGAAGTAAAAAGGGCAATAACCTGTTAGCCCGCCTTTTGACTCATCATCAGGCTCTTTGGGTGTTGTTAAATTTGGTGATCTCATAGATAATTCAGTGTATCGCCAAAATAGAAAGGAGATCCCAAAATTGACTACACTCTGGCACCTTTGAAGAAGCCAAGTGCTACAATTTTTGGTGAATTTGATGAAAAATTAGTGTATCACCAAAAGAAGAAATAGATGATAATTTTTATTGCTCTTTGAAATCAAGTTATGGAGTGAGTCAATGTAGAATTTGGCAAAGGCATTTCCAACTTAGCGTATCACTGAAAATACTCAGCGACACTTGGTTATTCTGCTTTCTAGTTTGTGTCATCAGCTTCAAGAAGAGGAAAAAAGGGTGGTCTCATGTGCAAACGGCGGATCGTCGAATGGCCCTTGCACTAATGAACAGTAACACAGAAGTCGAAGAGTCTCATCCTCTTTTTCTTAAATTCTCAATAATTCTTCCTTCACTTTTCATCTTCCCCACTTTCCTTCTTCCCACACTCACTATCCACAGTCCACTTCTATACTATAGTTTTTCTTTTCTTTCTGTTGAGATCAATGTGTCCAACTTTACCATCATCATGTTCATGGCCATTATTAGCATGTGGAGCTTCAGATATGTTATTTTATTCTTAATATACTTGGTGTTGTTGAGGAAATTGGATCGAGGGATTTGAGAAGCTATGCCATTAGAGTTTTGACTTGTGCAAAATAGATACTTTTGACTTGTTTTGGTAAGGCCTGGTTTTGTAAATATTTAGGGTGATCTTTGAGTAGCCCTAGTAGGGGATTTAGCGATTTGAACTTGCCCTATGATAGATTGAGTAATGTCATTCTTAAGGGAAACTCGTCGTCCATGAATATCAAGTCTAAGAAATAATTGTTTGATTGTCTGCTGGGATATGCAATAAAACATATTGTTTGCTTGAGGGATATGAGGTTTTGGTTTCCGCTATTTATTTGAAGTGGTCAATTTGACCGTCATAAACTACTTAGCAGTACTCCGAATACACCTAGGTATCGCCCTTGAGCAAACTTTTTAAAATGTTTATTTTTTTTTATATTTTGAAAAAGAAGTTTGGTCGCTGATATGATTCGTCAAATTGCTAATCTCTCTTAAGTATCTCCTATTATGATAGCCCCTCCCCTGTTGATCTCTGCTATACTTTGTAAAGGACATTTAGATTGCCTCTCTTACTTGGCGATACACCGAGTTAAATGTGCGTGCTAATGACCTCGAATACCCTAAGATCTTTGTTGAAGATTTATACTTTCTATCTGTCCTCATGAATTTGCTAGTCTTGCTTAACAGGTCAAATGCAATTAAAGTCTCAAATTAGGAAGGGTGTGATGCAATTTGGGAAGAAAATCGGCATCCTATGCACACAAATCCTTGGGCCTCTAGGGCTCCTTCAATTCAAAAAGGACGTACACATCCTCAAAGGATCACCAAGGAAAGTAAATGTCCAGGGTCAACTGAAGGAAAAACATCATCTTTAACCAACCTATGATAGTTAAGGGTAATGTGTTAAAAATAAGCTTAAGGCTTATGGAGGGACCTCATACAGCTGCAACTAAGTCTAGAGAGAAGACTTTGCCTGACAAGTTTGAGGCTAGCTAGGAGGGAAAAGAATAAAGCTAGCAGGTAGAGAAAGTTCACTAGCATGCAAGAAGCCACCCTTATAGCAATCCCAGTTGATCCAGGGTAACTTGGCATAATTGAGCTCCCTTTAGTCCTAACCTTAGTGTATCAAGAAATATATTAAGGGGAGTCTTTAACTCACTCATCCATGTTATAATTTTCATTCTAGTTGACCTACGTTAAGGACAATGTTACTTCTGTAGGGGGGTGAGTTGTGTCTCAATTTGATTCTTGTTGCCTATAGAATTGGGAGTTGGTAGCCCTGATGGTTGAGGTGTAATTAATTATAAATAAATTTTAATTTGAGTTGTAATAGAGTAGCATTTATTTTACTATTTTTACTTTTCTTTCTTTCTTTTGAGTTGAATAGATTAATGATTGCAAATGGTGTTCTTGTATTTTGGCAAACCCCGTGTATATATGACAAGTCAGTCAAATGTTAATATCGTGTCTCTAGTCCTTAGCTATCTGGGCATCGATGTTTCATATCTTTGATTCGGATGATGCCATGGATGAGGAGCATGTACTCTCTAATGAGTCTTGTCTTGATAAATCTGTCCATGAATGGATTTCAGGAATCTTGAGTTAACTATGTGAGCAATTCAGCTTAGATATGTGATGATCGAAAAATTGCAAGTATGTTGCCATTGTTTATAAGAGAAGCCATTTTGCCAATGTAGGATTAGTAATTTTGTTTAAATTCTTATTTTGCAATATCTAGAACTTTCCCAATTTGTTTTGAGGAGTAATTTGGTTTATTCTGGATTAGGAGAGGATCTTAGGCCTTTTTTTGTTCCACTAAGTCCACTTGACCATAGTGACATCCCTTGACAGTGAAATGAATACCTAGTGAAGCTTTTTGACCCTTGATACTTTCTTTTGGCAACCTTGTAACCTTGACTCATGTTTGTGAAAGTCAATTCCTTCTTGTTTCCTTTCAATCCCTCCTTAAACTTGAAATACTGAGCAGTGACCAAAGGCTAAGTTGGGGTTCTAATAGAAAGAAGGGGGTGTCTCCTATGAAAGAGTCGAAAAAAGAGGGAAAAAATGAAATAAAGAAAGTGAGGAGTCCCAAAAATAAATGAAAGAAAAAGGGAAAGACAATGCTTGAATTGAGGACCCTCTAAAAATTATGAAAAAGAGTGCAAAGAGGGGAGACACTTAGGATGATAATCAAAAACAAAATAGATGTCAAAAAGGAGATGAATAAAGAAGGGACCAAAAGAATCTTTTGACCCTGAAAAGAACATGTAGAGATTAAGGAGGGAGTAGGCACTATTGACCATATGCTATTCTACCCAACCTTGAACCTACATTGCAGTCCTAGAAAAGTCATTTTGGATCCTAGTCCAGAAGAAAGTCAAGGGAACTTTGATTGAGAATAAGGGCAAGCCTATGGGTTGAAGCTTACATGCTATTTCTTATTTGGGAGGGTGAGAGTTGAAGAAATCCTTTGAAAGTAATGTAATAATCTTGAGTTTTCATGATCTTGTTTGGTGTGAGGGAAAATGGTGATGCTTTTGGGCAGTAATCAATAACTACGTGAGCAATAGTGAGCATAGCCATGTTTTGATTACTTCTTAGTCATCTCCCGAGGCTTCAAAATCACGTAAGTGATTTCTGAAAGTTCAAGAACTGATGAAAAAAGTTGAAATGTATCTGTTGCTCCCTGCTTGCAAGCTCTGAAATTAGATAGATTGATGTTTAATTTGCTTGAGGGGAAGCAAAGGCTTATGTTGGAGGTGTTGAAGAGTCTATATTTCGGACTTATTTCGGAGCTAGGTTTCAAATAAACATTACCCTTAGTATGCTATTATTTTCAACTTCTAAAAAATATGTATATACTATGATAGGAAATGGGATTAAAAGTATACAAATAGACGATACTTGATAAAATCTTGGAAATGGAGCACATGTGCAAAAAGGTAAAGAAAAGTAGTATCGTCAATGTACTCGGCGATCCATCGAACAATCACAGAGACCCCTATAATTGTAGCAACCAAAGTTCTAGGTCAGGTCAAAAAGGTAGTCAAATTCAATATCACAAAGCATGCTCGCTGCCGCGCCTAATTGAATATGAGATCGCCTAAAGTTGCAGAACTCATAGCCCAAAACACTAATAAGGAGGCCTTATGATAGATACTTCAATAGATCGCTGAATTGAATCGACAAAATGGACAATCATCATATAATATTGCAGAAGAGAAAGCCTTTTGAAGATGCAAAGGAAAGCGATCAAGTACATATTCGCCGCATCACCATAGTGCTCAATGATGGATTGTCTTAATCACCAAATGACATTTTGTAGCATAAACTTTCACACATTTCCATGGAGTATATAAGCAATTTAGAAAGGGCATAGTAGATATCAGATCATACCATACAAGAGCATTACTTCTTCTAAGTTTTATAGAGAAGTATATAGAATATTCCTCTTAGAGTATGAATGGGAGACAGAGTTTTGAAGCTTTTGGGTAACAAATTTTGAGTGGGTTGGCAGATGATAATCAACTAATTTTTATTCAATCTTGTTACCCATGATTGCAGCTGCTATATTTGGCATCAAATCTTTAATTTCAAGCATGTGTGGCTAAAATCTCCATGTTGGGGGTATGCTATTGATATGAATTTTTTATTTATCTATTGAGTCTTTGATATTTTCTTAGAGTGCTTGACTTTTTTACAGTTGATTTGAGTGAATTTATATCCACTCCTACGTTTAATTTATAATTTTAAGGTTGCAAACCTGGGGTTTAAGTCAAGATCTCTGATTGTTGCCTTAGCCGAAATGATTAGAGCGTCAAATGGATAAAACGATTGAAAACCTCTTGGGGTTTCAGTTGAAGTCCACAATGATAGATTCAATGGCTAAGGTATTAGGGGTTTTACTGAGGCTTCTTAGGCCAAGTTTGTGCCCAATGGTCCATGTATGATTTTGTAGTTGATTCATATAAAACACTCATGTTTCATACTTGAACATAGGTTACAAGTAACCTAGTCTATTCACTCAATATCAACTCATTTAGTCAAATATTTAGACCCAACTGGTAGATCGATCCCATATTTGCACATCCTCAACATCTTCACTTATGATTAAATTATTAATTAGAATTTGTGTAGTCCAATCCTTACTTTTGAATACTACAATCCCAAAGATCCTACAATTACTTAGTTTGATGAGTCACTTCTATCTTAAATAACGATTCCTGGTGGGATTGACCCTAACCTCTCTATTACGTTATTATGCTGATGATGATCGCTTCTGGTTCATTTGAGTGGCCGGGTTTAGAAGCATCACTGGGGCCAAGGGATTTCTAGAGAGCCAATACCATTTAGGGGGACAGGCCTGATCAGTTTTTTTGAAGCCTACTATGGTTCAAATAGGACCTACTGATTCTATTTCACCGCCCTCAACTATATCCCCTACACCAACAGTTCAGGACCTTGCTTATATGGTTATTGACAAGATTGCAGGGAGCTTCTCTAGCCCCAGCTACTGTTGAGACACTTGTTTATACCATATCGATTGGTCATTATAGTGCTCTACTTGACCTGACTATGATTCACGTTGGTCCTTCTTCAAGCCCAACAGACCCTCCTGCGACTATTGTTACTTTGCTTAAGATATCTAGATCAATTTCGGGTTCTTAGTTTCAGAGTTTGGCTTTTGCTCTATCTATTACACCTCCTTTGTTTATGGTGCCACCATCTTCTACCAGCCCAACCATGTCTATAGTGGATGAGGAGAGCTTTGAGATGTTTGTGAAATTGGCTCCTCCGACATTTGATAGCACTCCTAGCGATAGAGCTTATGAGTTCCTATTGGAGTGCCAAGACTAGTTATGTAACCTCGCTATTCTTGAGTCACATGGGGTTGCCTACGCTTCATACAAGTTCATCAGCCTTGCCAAGGAGTGGTGGAGGTTAGTTCTAGCACGTCAGCCTGTTAGATCTCCAGATATGACTTGGGAGCAATTAATGGGGAAGTTCTTGGTGAGGTTCTTACCATGTATCCTCTAGTACAACTATAGAGATGAGTTTGATCAGTGTTAGTACTCTTCTATGTTGGTTTATGAGCCTACATTCCATGCCTCATCCTGATATGCTCTGTCCAGTATTCTTATTGAGTTCGAGAGGATTGAGTGGTTTGCTAAGGTTTTGGCAGGGTATCTTGTTGGAAGCACTATTTAAAGTGTTGTGGATCACGCTTATATAAAAGAAGACATCATGCATAACAGGCAGGGTGGTGGGAAGAGATTCCATCAGTATGGTCAGTTTAGTGACACCCACCATGTGATAGAGGGTCAAAGGCAGGTTCATCAGGGTCAGGTAGCTCTTCCAGTGAAAGTGTTGACAGATCTAGGCCTACACGGATAGGCTATGATAGTACCTCTAGTTCAGTTAGACATGGTGATTCCTCGACACAGTAATCTCAGGGATGAGACCCCAAGGCTTGTTATAATTATGATGAAGTTGGGAACTTCGCCGACCACTGTCCATATTAGGTGTTTCCTATTGAGGCTTCAGGGGCTCAGGCAGCAGCCAAAGATACCCCTCAAGGCATGACGGGTGGTGGTGGAGGAGGTCGTGGTAAAGGGAGATGTGGTGCCCACACAGGCCTATTGGTTAGTGGTGGTCGTAGAGATTGCTATGCTATTACAGATAGAGCTGAGGCGGAGGCTTCTAATATTGTTATCATAGGTCTGATTCCAGTGTGCCATCATTCAACTTCATTTTAATTTGATCCAAGCTATACATATTCATATGTGTTAGCCTATTTCTCTTCTGGTATTAATATTATGTGTCGGTGTCTTGCAGAGCCTATATATATATTAACGTCGGTAGGTTAATCTTTAGTGGTGAATCAGGTTTCTCAGGGATGTGTTTTGACTTTTATGGGGAGAGATATTATTATTGATCTAATATTATTGGATATAGTAGATTGTGATGTGATATTGGGTATGGACTGGTTGCCGCCTTATTATGCTATTCTTGATTGTCATGCAAAGACCAAGACCTTATCTTCCCTGAATTGCCAAGTTGATATGGATTGGAGCTCCTTGCTCCTATCCGAAGGGTATTATTTCTTATATGCATGCTTGTCGGTTGATGGGGAAGGGGTGTTTCTCATATTTAGCTCATATTCAGGTTTTTTCTTGAGAGCACCTATCATTGGAGACTACCAGGGTTGCTAAAGAGTTTATGGATTTATTTCTTAGTGTTTCGCTAGATTGTGATATTAACTTTACTATTGATGTGGAGTTACGCATTAAGCCTATACCTATTGCTCCTTATTGAATGGTTGAATTGGAACAGTTGAAGGAACAATTAGATAATTTGTTGAAGAATGGCTTTATTTGTCTGAGTGTATCTTCTTGGCGTGCTCCTGTATTATTCACAAAGAAGTAGGATGGCACTATTCGTAGGTGTATTGACTATCATCAGCTTAGCGAAGTAACCATTAAGAACAAAATATACTTTGCCTCACACTGATGATCCTTTTAACTAGTTGCAGGGTGCCTCAGTATTCTCCAAGATTGACTTGAGGTCTGGCTATCATGAGTAGAGATTTCGGGAGTCTGATATATTGAAGACAACTTTCAGGACCTGTTATGGGCATTATAAGTTCGTGGTTATGTCATTCCAGTTGACTAATGCTCTGGATGCTTTTATAGAGTTAATGAAATGAGTGTTCAAGCCTATTTGGACATTATTGTGATTGTGTTCATAGATGATATCCAGGTTTATTATAAGAGTGAGGCAGACCATGTTCAACACTTCAGGTCTGCACTTCAAAGATTGAGAGAGGAGAAGTTGTCTGTTATGTTCTCAAAGTGTGAGTTTTTTCTGAAGTTTGTTGCATTTCTTGGCGATGTTGTGTCAAAGGAGGGTATTATGGTTGATTCAAGTAAGGTAGCAGTTGTTCCTAAGTGGGCTAGGCCTATATCCGTGACTAAGATTTGGAGTTTCCTTGGGTTAGTAGAGCATTATTAGCATTTTATTCAGGGTTTCTCATCTATAACTGCCTCTGTCATGAACAAAGCCTAGGGCCTAGACGTGACACGGCGAATGAGGAACCCGATGGAAACCCCAGCCAAGCCTCTCAACTTATCATTGCACATCATTTGTCGAGGAAGCATATAAAAGACATAAAACAATCATAAAGGAGCGAAGGGGCTAAGGGATAGCTCGCCTGAAACATCAACATCATGACAAGGACTCATAGCTCATATTATAATTACACACTTGTCTAACAACACCTCTAAATATGTAGATAGAGCGGGGGCCAAGAAGTAACTGGGCTCACCCTCATAGTCAAATAGGACATGAGAAAGTGTCTCACTACATAGATAATATGAAAACATAAACCAAGGTCCCCAAAATGGAGGACTCAACAACAAGCTTAGGATAGCACTGTCTAACCACGTGGAGGAGGAGGATCAACTTGGGCACCAGTTCCTACATGGTGATATCATGTAGGCAAGAGTATGTGTTAGTACATTTGAATGTACTAAGTATGTGAGATGCAATACAATAAGTGGTAGGCATCATAATCCAAAATGCATAACGATAGGCAATAGGCATAAGATAGCAATATGACATGTATGATCAATGCATAAGTAAAACATTCTTAAGTAACTCCTGCTCGTATAGGATATCAAGCTAGCTATCCAACCTTGTGTTGGGGTAAGATAGTGATGATCGTACCCCATCACCCTAAGTGGTGAGGTATGTATCCCTCACATGGGTAATGACATTGACACCTATCATCCGGGTGGCGAAGTATGAACCCCTCACATGGTTAGTGAGTAGTAACCCCTTGATAGGTTACCCGGGCTCTTGTAACTCCGGATTGGGCATGGTCTAATGCATCACCTTATATAGGATTTATTATAAGTTGTAGTGAAACTCTCCATATAGGAATAATCATATACATAAGCTCATTTCATTATCATGACATCATTTATATCATATCTCATGCTTTGGACCTTCATTTCCTCAGGAAACCATAACAGGACATTTTATCAAACACCTTGGGGTGTGTCATGAGGGTAAAAGACCTTGTAATTTAAAGATGAAATCATGCAAGAAAATACATTCTGAAACCATCAATCAACACCTTGCAATATCTCCAAGACATTCACATCAAAACCCCTCATCAAATCCAACTTTAGAGCTCAAAACATTCTAAAATAACCATACTTTCATGAACTAAAAACATTGTGCAGCAAATTTCTCAATATACAATACCCACATACAAAATCAACTTTAAATCATGCAATATTAGTAAAAAGAAGACTTAGGAACCATGGGCAAAAGGACACAATGGTTCAACACTACATACCTTTGCTTTGGAGAAGTTCTTGGTGAAGGTTGACAATGGAAACTTGAAGCTTGAAGAGAATCCTTAAATCCGGATGAGGGTTTTGGGTCTTGAATTTGGGAGTAAAAATATGTCTAAGTATTTTGGGGAGTATTAGGAAATGTTTAGGATGATATAAGAGTGAAATTTTTCTAGGTATGGATAAAAACACGTTGGGGAACTTGGGCCCAACACATAGAATATTTTGGATCGCACTTGAAAAGCACTGCCAGGCAAATACACATCTTCGCTTCACGTAGAGGACGCACCCAAGGAGCGTCACGGAGTCATCACCAAAATATCTCTGGAATTCGTTACTTGAAAATTTATAATTGCTATTCTTTCTCCCTTTAATCGAGGTTAGACCATTTTTCACCTAATTTGAAACCCTTGAACAAGAATCCGAAGTTGGATTTTCGAAATCACAAGCAGATTTTGAGATATAAGGAATTTAAAATTTTGGGCATTCCGAGGCATGTTTTGGGGCACTTTTCGAGGTTGTTACAATATCTCCCCCTTAGGAACATTCGTCACCGAATATAAAAGAGAAGTAAAAGACAAGAGTAATCATGAAAAAACCATCCCCAACAAGAGTGCAACATTACATGTAAAGCACCACTTTCAAATCCTCAACATTAGTGTAAAATCATCATAAGTTTACCAACTTAAATATAAATGCATATGAATGACATATGGGCTGAAATGTAAGACTTGAAATCACATATAAGACTTAGGATTTGCACCTTAGGCTTGAGTGGAGTGGAAAAGATGAGGATACCGCTTTTGCATGTCATCTTCAGCCTCCAATGTAGCACTTTCAACTTGTTGGTTCCTCCAAAGGACCTTAACGGATGTCACCTCCTTGTTCCTCAATCTCTTCACTTTCCTATCCAAGATCTGAACCAAAACCTCCTCATAGGTCAAGTTATCCTCAACAACACCGACAATATCAAGAGGCACAATGGCATTAGGATTACCAACACATTTTCTCAACATAGAGACATGGAACACCAGATGAACTAAATTCATTTCACTAGGTAACTTTAACTCATAAGCTACCTTGCCAAATCCATCTATTACCTCGTAAGGGCCAATATACCATGGGCTCAACTTTCCCTTTCCACCAAATCGGACCACACCTTTCATTGGAGAAACCTTCAACTAGACCCAATCACCAACTTGGAACTCTAGGTCTTTCCTCTTTACATCGGCATAGGATTTTTGACGAATTTGGGTCGTTCTCAACCTTTCCCTAATAATCTTAACCTTCCAAAAGAGCATCCATAACCAGATATGGCTCCAGTAAAGCCACCTCTATAACCTCAAACCAACCCACTTGTGAGATACAACATCTCCTATAAAGAGCCTCAAATAGAGCCATACTGATGCTAGAGTGATAGCTATTGTTGTAGGCAAACTCAATCAATGGAAGAAGGTCATCCAACAACCATTAAGTTCCAAGACACAAGCCCTAACCATATCCTCAAGTGTTAGAATAGTCCTTTTGGCTTGGCCATCGGTTTGAGGGTGGAAGGTTGTACTGAGATGAACTTTGGTACCAAGACCCTTTTGAAAAGTCCTCCAAAAGTGTGAAGTAAATTGTGCACCACGATCCGATATAATGAATAAAAGAACCCCATGTGGCCTTACTAACTCGTGGATGTACAACATTGCATACTCTTCAGCCCCATATATAGTTTTAACTAGTAGAAAGTGAGTCGATTTCGTAATCTTATCAACGACCACCCATATGGAATCAAAACCTTTCCTAGTCTTGGGCAACCCAACCACAAAATCTATGTTAATCACTTCTCACTTCTAAGTAGGAATCTCTATGTCTTGGGTTAGGCCACTTGGCCTTTGATGTTCGACTTTGACTTATTGACAACTATAGCAACTAAAAACAAAGTTAGCAATATCTCTCTTCATGCCTCTCCACCAATATACATCCCTCAAGTCTCTATACATTGTGGTGGAACTGGGGTGCATAGAGTAAGAAGAATTATGGGCCTTATCAAGAATTCTCTCCCCCAAACCATCAACATATGGCACACACAACCTACTTTGGTACCTAAGGGCACCATCTCCCCCTTGGGAGAAAACCTCTATTTCGCCCTCTTTCACCAAGGCCTTCAATTCAAGCAAGGAAGAGTCAAGATCTTGTTTGGCTATCACCTCATTAACTAAGGAAGACTTGGACCCATCGATAACCACAACACCATCATTACCAACTT
The DNA here is from genome assembly GCA_011800125.2 of Solanum clarkiae. Taxonomy (NCBI): domain Eukaryota; kingdom Viridiplantae; phylum Streptophyta; class Magnoliopsida; order Solanales; family Solanaceae; genus Solanum; species Solanum clarkiae. Next base: position 3,150 of record JAABOM020087828.1, on the reverse strand, counting down.
CTTTCCAACCTAATGCCACCAGTCTAGCCAACCTATGCACCTCCTAAGCCATTTCCTTTTCACCACCATCCACATGAGCTAAGCTACCCATGGACACCAGACTCAAAGCATCCGCCATAACATTTGCCTTACCCGTATGGTAATGCATACTCATGTCATAATCTTTGAGAATTTCTGGCCACCTTCTTTGTCTCAAGTTGAGATCTTTTTGAGTGAAGACATATTGAAAGCTCTTATGATCGGTGAAGACATCACTATGCACCCGATACAAATAATGACGCCAAATCTTTAATACAAACACCATAGGGGCTAAAGATCATGGGTAAGATAGTTCTTTTCATGCACTTTGAGTTGCCTAGAAGCATAGGTGATGACCTTACCATTTTGCATTAGCACACAACCCAAACCAACTCTAGATACATCACAATATACCACAAAAGCCTCAAGCCCATCTAGTAGGGACAACATAGGAGCGGACACAAGTCTATCTTTCAATATTTGGAAACTTTTCTCATATTTATCGGTACGTTCAAACTTAACTCTCGTTTAAATCAATTTTGTCGTAGGGGAAGTAATGGAGGAGAACCCATTCACAAATCTTCTATAGTTGTCACGACCCGAAATTCAGGCGTGATGGCACTCGTCTTATCCCACCAAGACAAGTTAGCCTACAACCCAACTATAACATTAAAAATGCGGAATTATAATAAAAATGAAAGTTCAATTACGTATAATGAGTCAACTTAATGAAAATCCCCCAAAACCTGGTTGTCACGTGCACAAACTTCTAATGTATTACACTAGACTCGAAAGCAAACACAAGTATCAAATGATATTGTCTCTAGAATAGAACAAAATCATAAATATGAGTAAGAAGTCAGCTGGGATGGCAAACAGCTACCTCTCGCAATCTCCACAGGAAGCCTCAGACAAGAAAAAGTAGAGAGTATCACGACAATCCGGTCTCGCAACCTACAAAATTGTTCTATCAAGGGGGTGAGTACCAAACACACGATACTCAGCAAGTGAACTAATAAACATAAAGTTAAGTAATATAGAATACCGGTACCCCTAACACTCTAACTAAAATCCCCCACAACCACAACCTACATAAAATATTTAGCAAGGGATAATCCATAACACTTAACAGGTAGCCACAGCAAGAACAAGTACACAACCAATCAACGATATCAATAACACACATGAGAACTCATGCCTCCATATCACACTTCTTTTGGGAGATAGGTTCTTTGACATTGAGTGTATTAAGTAATTTTAACATGTTTTCCTTCATTATTATTATGCCCGAACGTGGCACCCGGTCAAATTTATGTGTCGGAACGTGACACCCAATCCAATTTATATAATTAATTATTCTTTATCATTACTTCTCACTTCATTATCAACGTTTCATCGAGCCTTCTTTATTCAAGGCATCACTTTGAGTGTTCAAGTTCAAGATTATAAATGGGTTTGGTCTTGGGGTTGCAGACTAATCACAACAATATATCAGTCAACCAAATCACAATAATTAAGTATCACTTCGATATCAATAATAAATAATCAGAATTTCACATATAATAGACCTCCATCATTAATTCACAAGTCAACTGTCAGCATAGGATAACTATCCAATTCAAAATATTTTAATCAAGGCCTACATAAATCATTCTCAACACCTCACATAAGAAGTACAAGATTCTATACACTTAACAGAGGTTACGAAATTCACTTGCCTTATATAAAGTTTCGAATCACATCAATTTCGAAGCTTTTTCCTTTTTACGACACTCCAATTCACCAAAATCTGTTCAAATATAGCATCATAATTATATAATAAATCTAACGACACTAAAATCAATCAATTCGGGTGAAAAGGGTAAAATGGTCCAAAAATTTTATCACCAGAAAAATATCATTGGAATCTGGAAATTTTTACATGAAAATGTTCCCCAAGTGATAAGGAATTCAACGGCAAGAACCAATTCAAAAATAAAGCTAACGTGAGGAAGAAATCGCATGTTAAAATTTTCGAAATACATTAAAAATACAGTAGTAAATCTGCAATTTTTACCTCAAATGAAGCAACAAATTAGTTTCTGAAGCTTCCATGGTGTTTTCCGAGAAAAAACATGCAATTTAGCCTTTTGAATCTCTCAAAATCCGATCAAAATTGATAGAGAAATCATTAGTTGAAGTTTGGGTAAAGTTTGCGATCTTCTCTCCTCTTTCTTGGAGAAAATCCTCAATTTTCGCAGTTTTTTTAAAGTGAAAGAACTTGGAAGGACTTTGATTGAAAGAATTATCTTTGATTCTTGAATTCTTGACTTAGACTCTTTAGAGTTCTTGATGAAGAACCATAATTTTTGAAGAAGAAGAGTCAAGAAATTCTTTCTTGGGATTTTTGAATTTATTTTCTTGAAACCCTATGTTATGATTTAAAATCCTATTAGAGCTTCATGAATAGATGAAGAAATTCGGGTTGGATAGATTGAAATTCACGAAGAATACTTACCTTGAGGAGAAATCTTGGAAGCAAATCCTAACTTCATGACTTTCTTGTTCATTCTTGAGCATTTATGTTTAGGAGAGAAGGGAGAGGGTTTTGATCATGAAAAGTGACTTTTTATAGGTTTTGGGGACTATAAATAGACTCCCAAAGATGTTAGGATAAAAGTACCCTCAAAATAAAAGGAAAAGAATGTCATTGATTAGCCAGTAAAGGTCTGCATTTGGTCCGCGACGCGGAGCCGTCTCGCAACTTTAGACAGCTCTGCACCCCTTCACTAAAATGGTCATAACTTTCTACTCCGAACTTCGATTATAGCGAAATCAGATGAATTGGAAAGCTAATTCGAATATCTTTGATTTGATATATTATGGGTCATCCAACGCATTATACTTAAGGAGGTATGATCATTTGAAGTTGACCCTTCTATCAACTCATACAAAAACTTAGTTGCTAGAAATTCTTTGAACTTGGCTTGATGCGAAAGATCCCTTATGACTCTAAATCACACCCAATATACTTTAAATACTTAGGAATTGATCCTAGCATGTATATACAACCTATAAGTTATTGGTTCACCTAACTTTTATAAAATCATACATTAGAACTACGACCTCATATCATCTCCAATTCTATTCTCA
>JAABOM020087807.1:0-29642 GCA_011800125.2 Solanum clarkiae | reverse complement strand
GCCATTTTGCTTTATTTCATCATACTCCAAGGCCAAAAAATAGTCAATCTTTGGCTCCATCCGAGATTGATGGAAATTTTAGGCCTCTCCTCAGTTTGAGTAAAAAGGTTATTCAATCATATTTAGCAAATTATTATTCTCTATTGTAGCAAACTATTATATTACATTATTATATTATTGAGATGAGTTGTGACGCCAAAAATCATGCATTTAATCAAATTTCAGAAGTGTTTAGATTGTACATTAAGCATGAGTTAAGAAAAAGGTTATTTAATCATATTTAGCGCGTGTCTATACATCTTCAATAGTTATTCTGAAATTTAGTTGAAAAGCACATTGATGTATTATGTATTTTATTGAACTGAGATTAATCTTTAAGGAGACATAACAGGTTTGAAAAGAATTAAAATTGAACGGAGTTTCAAATGCTAAATGAGAAAATTGAGTAAAATTATATATCTATGTATAAGCATAGTTAATTAAATTTTTTTTGGAATAGTTTTGAGCACTGATTTGGATAAGAGTACTAGCTACTAGAATCTCATAAACTATGTAGCTAATGTAGAATAGGATTATAATAATTAGTATGGCTCCTCGCTTGCCTTTGAGAAGGTCAATTAGATGGATCCATAAGTTAAGATTGTCCCTTACTCTGATAAGGTATGAGATGGGTCTGATAATGTGAGTAAGATATTGTATCATCACAAAACTCGTAGTGATAGTTGTTGGTTAGAAAAACTCCCCAAGTTAAAGTATATTATTTTCATATATTGAGTTATATTTATACATGCATTAAACTAAATATCTTATTTACAATGCACTACTTCCGTTACTTAGTTAATTTCGAATTAAGCCTTTGAGTTGAGCATCCTATCCTAAGTTCCCTTTTGTCCATTTTACATGCTCATACATTTCATATATTCATATTGTCTCGACTTGCATCATTTTGTAATATAAACCTAGGTGATAGAGATCCTTAACAAGTGCCCCGTCGAAGATCCAACTTTCCTACCTAGCTATCGCCGAGGCCTCTTTGCAGTTTGAGGCACATTATGTGTTTACGTCTCTAGTTATTTTTCATTTTCGTTGAGGTTGCTGTGGGCCTTTCGCGGTGTTTGTTTAAGAATTAGTCCTTAGAGGCTTAATGGATTAGTGGAACAACATTACAGATTATTCCTTTCTGATTGTTTTTGAAACAGCTTTGGTTTGCCTTTATTATTTAAGTCTTTAGCAGTGTTATAGATATTGTAACTAATTCTAGCCCACTCTTTATTGCTTGAAACTTTCGCCTGAGTAATATAACTAGGCCAAGTGATTTGTTTGAGTTCAAAAATAATTTTCAAATGTCAATTACATTCAGAGTATAGATTCAAAGTGTGATACTAGTCTATGTACATGCACGTGATTATCAATCATGAGTAATAAAAGCACACACTAAAGAATACATTATTAATTACAAGGCTTAAAATATATAATTAATTAGAAAAAATTAACAATAACATAAGGATTATGGTAAAAAAAGATGACTATTTGAAAGTAGCTATAAAAATTGTACTCTCTCTATCTCATTTTATGTGGTGCCATTTCCTTTTTTGGTTCGTCCCAAAATGAATGTCAGCTTACTTTACTTGGAAAGAATTTAACCTTAAAATTCCCTTTTTACGCTTAATGAAATGATTCTCAACCACACAAATATTTAATAATAGTGTTATACCACAAGTTTTAAAAGTCTTCCTTTTTTCTTTAAACACTGTATCAAATCAAATATTGTCATATAAAATGGGACGGAAGGAGTAATATTGTGATTCAACTTCAGTCTAAGTTTTCAAGGACGAACTCCAAATTGGCCATCCTCAATACTCTTAGTTTTTAAGGAATGAATAAATAAAATCACTGTCTTATTTATGATTTTTAATAAATTTATAAAAAAAGATGTACAATTAAATCATGATACAGGGAGTACTTTTATAGAAGTTTTTCTAATGTAAGAAGTTTTTTCTTAATTATTAAGATTAAAAGTTAATTATTAATATTCCAAAGCAGATTTGTACTCTATATTGATAATCATATAGTAGTCGTGATTATTGATTTCTCGGCTATGGTACTATTTAAATCCATCATTCTCAAATATATATATATATATATATATATATATTCACGTAAACAACATATTTCTACTAATATTATTTTTCCTTCTAACAAATTTTGGAATCTTTTTAAATTTTCATTCTCATATATTTTAGGAATCTTCAGTAATTCTCCTAATCCCTTTTACCATAACTTTTCATGTGTAAACCCATGTCAATTTTTATAAAACTCGTTTTGATAAATTGTCACTTGTAAATAGCTAATCCCTCCCTTGAAGTTGTGACAAATAATTTTTAGAAATAGGTCTCTCAAACTATTTCTTGGTTTAGAAGTTTGACAAAATTGGTTAATTTTTTATTTTGCCAATTAGTACTAATTATTATTGTAAGCCAATGACAACAATGATACACAAAGAGAATACATATTTGTTAATTGGGAGAAAGGGCATTTTAGGAAAAAATCAATTAAAACTTAACTCAAGAAAAGTCAATTTTTTGAAAAGAGAGCTGCCACTTAATTTTTCAAAAAAATTAAAAAATAATTCAAGACTACAACAACTTTTTTTAAAAAATTTAGAGAAAATGGGTAACAATTCAAACATTCATTTCAAGAAGTTATTAACATTTAAAATAGCTGCTAGCATATGATTAGCAAGTGATTTTAATTCAATTTGACTAACTTTTGAAAAAATAATTTAAACCAAATGATATTTCAAAAATTATTCAAGCAAAAACTCATTTGAGTAATTTTAAAACATTTTTTGAAGAAATTAATGAACATACCTAACTTCGAAAAAATTTAATTAAGGAATAAATAATAATTTAAACTTCTAAAATTCTTACTAAATTAATTGTACCAAGATTAACTAATTATGAATAGGAATACTTCAAAAATTATTTGGAAAGGACCTTAATCCATTTGGAAGAAGATTGAAATATTCAAGATGTATTTTGCAAAGACAACTATTCACGTAAAAACTTTCACGAAATAAACTATTTAAGACTAGGTTGATAAGCAAGAGATGGGGGGGGGGAGTTGAATAGCAGATCAACTTCAGAAAACAAATAATGATAAACTTTGCAGAAATAAGTAATGAGACGGAGAATTTTATACTGATTCGAAACTCTAATTTGGTTCCTACTTTCAGTCCCCTTGGGTCACAGGTAATTCCTTTAAATCTCAATAGAGAATGATGAAGTACAAACTTTGTAAATCACTTAAGCTTTTCTAATGCACATATAAGATTTTCAAACACTCTATTTTTTTCAACTAGTCTAGAATATTTTTCTTTCTCTCCGTTTTACTATTGGTCACACTAGGTGTACAATGTTTGTGTTGAGTAGAATGACAATAATGAAGTTAGTTCTTTTCAACAAGTGTTGCACTTCTTATCAAGGGAGTGAGAGACAATATAAGGCCTTGTTGAATTATGACCAGTGGAGCTTTTGCTTGACTCAAGAGAGTTTCTTCCAAGCAAGGATTTGTAAGATTCTTTGATTGGGGCTCTTTCTAAAACAGTTTGGATACAACTCCATGTATCCTTTGATATTTGGGAAGAATCTTCAACTGATTGGTGAAGATTCTTCCAGGATATGCTTCCTTATATATCTTGATAGCATTATGTTCTTCCTTGATTATTGGGTAGGAACGTCAACTGCTTGATATTCTTGTTATCTATAACTTTAAGATTCTTTGATTGGGGCTCTTTCTAAAACAGTTTGGATACAACTCCATGTATCCTTTGATATTTGGGAAGAATCTTCAACTGATTGGTGAAGATTCTTCCAGGATATGCTTCCTTATATATCTTGATAGCATTATGTTCTTCCTTGATTATTGGGTAGGAACGTCAACTGCTTGATATTCTTGTTATCTATAACTTCCTCCAAATGAATCTTTCTGTCACGCCCTAGGAGGGGATCCAAGATGTGGTCGGCACCCAGAGACTATTGCTAGTTCTCAAGTGAACCACTTGGCCTCATTACATTCATTCATTCATGCATTCTACTAATTAGCGAAAGACAAAGGAAAAGTAAATGGGCACATCTTATCATCTAGTCTCAAAATAATAATAATATAAATAAATGACTAGTAGAATGAACTAGCTCACAATCTTAACAATCAACATTCGACTCTAGTTTATGAAGTCTGTATCACTATCAGGTGGTGCCAATGAAAGACCCATGGCTACCTCAACCAAAATAAAGCTTAAGTAAATCTAACTCTACAGCAAGATGAAAATAAAAATAATGAATCCTCCGAAGTAGGGGAGGCTCACCAATCAGCTAAACATCCAAGATCCTCAATGATGTGCCTGTGATGATCTGTACCTGTATCTGTATCATAAAATGATGCAGCACTGAATGGCATCAGTACGTGAAATGTACGGTATGTAAAATAGCTGACTGAAACCAAAACATGTAGAATAATATAAAAACAACAATCAACCTAGAATAATAACAATCAATATGTCAAGATCTATCTAAAACATCTATCCCATAAAACCTCATCAATCAAATCAGACTCATCTCAGAGAAACTCATCTTAACTCATCTCAGCTTATCTCATCTCGATTTAGAGTACTCAAGGTGGGAACTTTCTAGGAGTTTCTCTTATTCGATAACAATTGCTTATGAGCCAGTGATTGTACAACAATCATGCTGCTGTTGGCACAACCATTCCGTACTTACCAGGTAGGGAACGAATCATATCCACTAGGGACCATTAAAAAATCAAACAAGTCCTCTATTATTTCAGAAACTCTATTAAGAGGGAACCACAATGTAATGTTATGGTTTAAATCCTCCCCTACGTGTATACGTAGTTTGACGAGTATGAGTTGGATTAAATCTTACTCTTTCGGTACTTGATACTCCTCCCAAGACTCAATGCTCATAAGAAAATCCACCCAATCAAACTCTATCAATCAAATCATCTCAATCAGCCTCGTGGAGCCACTATCATTCAATCAATCTCAGAGAGATTCTAATCATCTTATCAATCAACATCTTAATCAATAACTTAAGACTTAGAACAATTATTAAGGAAAATCGAATAGACAAATCGTTAGAGTTTATTTGGGAAGACTCATGGACCATCAAATACTATCAACCTATCATCATTTTCACAATCACAATCTCTATCAACATTCTCAATCAAGGCTCTAGACTCAATCGCTATCTTCTTTCATGCATGCTTTATGAAATAATAAGTAGGTTCATGTAATAACATGACCCCATGTGACTCTATGCTCTTATGTATCCATGTTTCAAGCCTTATTTGGCTAGATTTGAGGTGTATTAGGTTCATGGGAGACTCCAAGTACCTAAACGAGTTCAAGACTTCCCTAAGAGTTACGTTTTGCGTGATGGTTCATGCAAGGGTTAACTTTAAACTAGCATAACTTTAGCATATTTGGAACTGGGTCGCCCACGATATCACAAATGAAAGATCTTTGAGTTAGCTTCACAGTGCACTTGGTTTCACCTAATCTCGAGTTTGGATGAAGGAGTAATGACCATTTTTGTGATACCCTCCCGTGCAGTGAACTCACATGAGCAACTTGACGGCCAGTATTCCCTTTGACGGGCTGTGTGGCGCAACTGGAGTTGCAAAGGGCCATTTTTGGCACCAAGGAAGGTGGCACATCCAGTGGCATGGGACTTGTAGCTTACTACTAACGTGACGATGGCCATAAGTTGTGCTAAAGCAAGCTTGTTGGACTTGGGGAAAAATGTGGCTAAGGTTGGTACCGCGGGCACTATTGACGAGCCGTGTGGAGTGGGACGGCCTGTGGCACGTAGGCATGTGGAGGCCTGTAATAAGTGAGGTGGTAAAAACCAGTAAACAGTCCGTGCAACCCCACACGGTCTGTGAAAGCGACCGTCAAAGTGACATTGATGCTAACTTTTTCTCAAGCGTTCCAATTCCATTTTTTCTATCTAAGTCTTGTCTCACGGGCACTCCACATGATCCGTGGAGTGCCACAGTGTCAATCAAGTCTCCAGTGAGACAACACTTTGCTAATTTTTTATCCATTCACTTATGGCGTCTTCATAAATTTTAATTAATATAATGCCTTTTTTAGACTTCCAATGTTATCCTAATCTTCCTAAAAGACCTAAACACTATCCCAAAGGATAAAACTGATTACTCTCATCTCAAATACAGTCTCAATTCTCTAAAAATCATTCATCAAGCCCTAATTCAATTTCAAGGAAACCCAAGCATAAGATTGGATTCAAAGATCAATTCAAGCCTCCATTCTTTCCAATCTCAATTCCAAGCAAATTTAGACCGAAGGTATGTGGTGTTGAACCATTAAGTCCTCCACCCATGGTTCCTAAACCCTATTTTACTTAATTATGCATAATTTAAAGTTGATTTTATATGTGGGTCTTGTATATTGAGAAATTTACTGCACAATGATTTTAGTTCATGAAAGTATGGTTGTTTTAGCATGTTTAGAGCTTCAAATCTTGGACCTAATGTTGGATTTGATGAGGGGTTTTGATGTTAATGTCTTGGGGATGTTGTAAGGTCTTGATTGATGGTTTTATCAATGATTTTCTTGCATAATTTTATCTTTAGATTGCATGATCTTTTACCCCCATTACACATCCTTAAAGTGTTTGATAAAATGTTCAGACGTGGTTTCTTGAGTAGTTGAAGGTCCAAAGCATGAGATATGATATGAATGATGTTATGATGATGAAATGAGCTTATGAATATGATTATCCCCATATGAAGTGATGCACTAGAGTTTATGATGAATCCTATATAAGGTGTTGCATTAGACCATATCCGATCCGGGGGGACAAGAGCCCAGGTAAGCATGTTGGGGGTTTATACTCATCAACCATGCGAGGGGTTAATACTTCGTCACCATGTTGGTGAGGTGTGATTACCATCAACCGTGTGAGGGGTATATACCATACAGCCACCAAGGGATTTATACCTTGAACAACTAGCTTGATCTCTTCTTCACATATGATATCCTATATAACATGAGTTACTTAAGCATATTTTACTTAAGCAGTGATCATGCATTACATATTGTATATTATGTTTATTGCTTAATATCATGCATTTTGATTATAATGTCTACTTCTTATTGTATTGCATCCCACATACTTAGTACATTCAAATGTACTAACATGTACTCTTGCTACATGATATCACCGTGTAGGAACTGGTACTCAAGTTGATTATCCTCCTCCTCCACGTGGCTAGTTGGTGTTATTCCAATCTTGTTGGTGAGTCCTCCATTTCAGGGACCTTAGCCTATGTTACTATTATTTATGTATTGAGACACTATCTTATATTCTATTGACTATGAGGGTGAGCCCGGTAGCTTTGTCTTGGACCCCGCACTATTTATGTATTTATAGGTGCTTATTGGACGAGACGTGTATTTATGATATGAGCTATGACCCTTTGTCTTTGATGTTGATGTTTGACAAGCTATCCCTTAGCCCTTTGTTCCTTTTGGTTACTTTATTCTATTTATTTTGCTTTCACGACCAAGGATGTGCAATGACAAGTTAAGAGGCTTGCTTGGGGTTCCTTCGGTTCCCCATTCGTCGTGTCACGTCTAGGATCTAGGCTTGGGTCATGAAAAACTTGGTATCAGAACACTAGGTTGATAAATCCTCGGAGTCCAACACACTGCATCGGTTAGTGTCCTATTCATGGTTATGAAGTGCGCCATGACTATGAGTAGGAGGCTATGAGATGTTTTAGGAAATGTTACCCTTCTTCATATTCTAAGTCGTGCTATAGAGTTGTGGTAAGTCTTTTCCCCCTTCCCTAATGATTTTTCTTTGCTATGTTAGATCATGCCCGACACTTTAGGAAGAAGAGCCCAAACTCCCGTGGAGCAACCTACCAATGGTGAGCTCTGGGATGCTCTCACTCTACTTGCCCAAGTTATAGCCAATCAAGTCAACCAAGGGGCCCAAGCCCCTCATGCTACTATCCTGGGAGCTAGGGTAAAAGACTTCATGAGGATGAATCCTTCAATTTTCTATGGGTCAAAGGTGGAGGAAGACCCACAAGAGTTTATTGATGAGGTCTACAAAATCTTGAATATCATAGGTGTTGGACCGAATGAAAAGGCAGAGTTGGCGGCATACCAACTCAAGAGGTAGGCCAAATATGGTATGACCAATGGAAGGGTAAAAAGGGAATTGGTAATGTGGTGCTTTGGGAGGAATTCAAATCGGCTTTTCTTAATCGATTTTTCCCTCTTAAGCTTAGGGAATCTAAGTTGGTGGAGTTTACAAACTTGAAACAAGGTGCTTTGAGTGTGAGGGAGTATTCCCTCATGTTTAATCAACTTTCAAAGTATGCTCCTCATTTGGTGGCCGATCCAAGATCTAGGATGAATAATTTCGTGATGGGGTCTCCGACTTGGTAAGTGAAGAATGTCGGGCCACCATGCTAATTAGTGACATGGACTTGTCTCGATTGATGATATATGCCAAAAGGGGGCATGAGCCAAGAGGGACCGATTTGAGAGTAAATTCCAAAAGGGTGTTAGATTTCTTCAAGGCCAAGGGCCTACTCATTCTATTAATAGGGGGTTCGCCAATGACTTCCCTAAGCGTCAAGGTGTTGGTCATGTGGCTCCTAATGATGTGTTCCCTAAATGTGGAAAGAGTCATGGAGGCCCATGTCTGAAGGGTTCTGATGTATGTTATGAATGTGGGGAGCTTGGTCACAAGAAGTCGTATTGTCCAAGAATCTGTGGCAAGGGCTGGGGTGCAAATGCAATCCCATTGGGTAGAGGTGGTCCTCAAGGTGGTTCACCAAGGAATAACCAATTTTATGCACTACATGGAAGGCAAGGGGTTGATGACGTTCCCAATGTTGTTATCGGTATGTTGAAAATTTTTTATCTTGATGTATATGCTTTGATTGATCCGAGTGCCACCCTTTCCTTTGTTACCCCCTTTGTTGCTAAAAAGTTCAATTTTGACCCCGAGTTGTTGCATGAGTCATATGAATTGTCAACTCCCATTGATGCCTCTATTGTTGCTAGGAAAGTTTATAGAAGTTATTCTATTTGCATTTTGCATAAGTTGATGCCTTCGATCTTGTTGAATTAGACATGGTAGATTTTGATATCATTCTTGGGATGGAATGGTTGCATGCCTGCTATGCTTCTATTGATTGTAGAACCCATAATGTCAAGTTTCATTTCCCAAATGAACCTGTCCTTGAGTGAAAAAGTCAAGATGTGGTGGTCAAAGGTAGATTCATTTCATGCATTAAAGCCCGTAAGTTGATCTCTAAGGGGTGTCTTTACCATCTTGTGAGTGTTAAAGATGTGGAGTCCAAAGCCCCTTCTATAGAGTCGGTTCCGGTTGTAAATGATTTTCTTGATGTCTTTCCAAATGACCTTCCCGATGTCCCTCCCAAAAGGGAGATAGATTTTGGGCATAGATCTCCTTCTCGATACCCAACCTCTCTCCATTCCCCCTTACCATATGGCCCCAATGGAGTTGAAGGAGTTAAAAGAGCAATTGAAAGATTTGTTGGAGAAGGGATTTATTAGGCCTAGCCAATCACCTTGGGTGCACCGGTGTTGTTTGTAAGGAAGAAGGATGGGTCACTTAGAATGTGCATTGACTACAGACAACTCAATAGGGTCACTATAGATAATAGGTATCCTCTTCTAAGGATTGATGACTTGTTTGATGAATTGCAAGAGGCTAGCTTTTTCTCTAAGATTGATCTTCGGTCTGAGTATCATCAAGTGAAAGAAAGGGAGTGTGATATCCCCAAGATGACCTTCCAGACTAGATATGAGCATTATGAATTCGTGGTGATGTCTTTTGGACTAACCAATGCACCAACCATCTTCATAGACCTAATGAATAGGGTCTTTAAACCCTACATAGATTCCTTTGTTGTGGTCTTCGTTGATGATACTTTGATCTATTCACATAGTAGGGAGAAACATATGGGGCATTTGAGGGTTGTGTTGCAAAGATTGAGGGAGGAGAGATTGTATACTAAATATGAAAAGTGTGAATTTTGGTTGAAGGAGGTTGCATTCTTGGGTCATGTATTCTTGGCAGAGTGTATTAAGGTGGATCCTAAGAAGACAAATGTGATTAGAAATTGGCCTAGACCATCAACCCCATCAGACATTAGGAGTTTCTTGGGTCTTGCGGGTTACTATAGAAGGTTTACGAATGGATTCTCCTCCATTGCTTCTTTATGACAAAATTTACTAAAAAGAAGGTTAAGTTTGTGTGGACCAATGAGTGTGAAAGGAGCTTCCAAATATTGAAAGATAAGCTTGTGTCCGCTTCTATATTATCATTACCGGATGGGATTGAGGGAATTGTTGTACATTGTGATGCCTGTAGAGTGGGTTTGGGTTGTGTACTAATGCAAAATGGCAAGGTCATAGCCTATGCTTCTAGGCAACTCAAGGTGCACGAAAAGAACTACCCTACCCATGATCTTGAATTGGCCGCCGTGGTGTTTATGATTTGGCATCATTATTTGTATGGGGTGCATATTGATGTGGTCACCGATCATAAGAGCTTCCAATATGTCTTCACTCAAAAAGATCTCAACTTGAGACAAAGAAGGTGGCCAGAACTTCTTAAGGACTATGACATGAGTGTGCATTACTATCCCAGGAAGGCAAATATTATGGCGGATCTTTGAATAGGGTGTCTATGGGTAGCTTAGTTCACGTTGATGGTGGTGATAGGGAGATTTATAGGGAGGTGCATCGATTGGCAAGATTAGGGGTTAGGTTGGAAGAGGCACGTAGTGGTGCGGTTTTTGTTGATGGTTCCAAATCTCATTTGGTTGATGAGGTGATAGCAAAACAAGACCTTGACTCCTCCTTTCTTGAATTGAAGTCATTGGTGAAAGAGGGCAAAGTAGAGATTTTTCTCCCAAGGGGGGAGATGGTGCCCTTAGGTACCAAGGTAGGTTGTGTATTCCTTGTGTCAATGGTTTGAGGGAGAAAATCCTTGCTAAGGCCCATAATTCTTCATATTCTATCCATCCTGGTTCCACCAAAATGTATAGAGACTTGAGTGATGTGTATTGGTGGGGAGGCATGAAGAGGGACATTGTCATTCATTTCCGGTTGCCATAGTTGTCAACAAGTCAAAGCCGAGCATCAAAGGCCGGGTGGCCTAACCCTAGACATAGAGATTTCCTCTTGGAAGTGGGAAGTGATTAATATGGATTTTGTGGTTGGGTTGCCTAAGACTAGAAAAGGTTTTGATTCCATTTGGGTGGTGGTTGATAGGATGACGAAATCGGCTCACTTTCTACCGGTTAAGACCACATATGGGGCCAAAGAATATGCAAGGTTGTACATCCATGAGTTAGTGAGGTTACATGGGGTTCCTTTTTCTATCATATCGGATCATGGTTTGCAATTCACTTCACACTTTTGGAGGTCTTTTTAAAGGGGTCTTGGTAAAAAAATTAACCTTAGTACAGCCTTCCACCTTCAAACGTAATGCCAAGCCGAAAGAACCATTCAAACCCTTGAAAATATGCTTAAGGCATGTGTTAGAGTTGAGGTGTAGTTGGAATGACCATCTTCCTTTGATTGAATTCTCATACAACAATAACTATCACTCTAGCATCGGTATGATTCCGTTTGAGGCTCTTTATGGGAGGCGATGTAGATCACCGGTCGGTTGGTTTGAGGTTGGAGAGGTGGCCTTATTGGGAATGGATCTGGTTATAGATGCTCTTGAGAAGGTTAGGATGATTAGGGAAAGGTTAATAATGGCCCTAAGTTTGCAAAAATCTTATGCCCATGTGAGAAGAAGAGACCTTGAATTCAAAGTGGGTCATTAGGTTTATTTGAAGGTTTCTCCAATGAAAGGCGTGGTCCGTTTTGGTAAAAAGGGGAAGTTGCGTCCAAGGTATGTTGGTCCTTATCAGGTCTTGAAGAGGGTTGGAAAGGTAGCTTATGAGTTAAAGTTGCCTAGTGAAATAAACTTGGTTCATTCGGTGTTCGAAGTCTCTATGTTGAGAAAATTTGTGGGTGAGCCTAATGTCATTATGCCTATTGCTGTGGTGGGTGTTGTTGAGGATAACTTGACTTATGAGGAGGTTCTGGTTCGGATTTTGGATAGGCAAGAGAAAAGATTGAGTAACAGGGAGGTGACATCTGTTATGTTCCTTTGGAGGAACCAACAAGTCGAAAGTACTACATGGGAGGCCGAAATGGACATGTAAAAGTAGTATCCTTATCTTTTCCACTCCATTCAAGCCTAAGGTACCAATTTTGAGTCCCCTATGTTTTTTCAAGTCTTAAGTTTTGTTTTACATTGCATACATTCATGTTCGTGTTAATAATATTATGGATATTTTGATGTTCATATTGGGATTTTCTTGATGACCATATTTAGATGCATTATTACATCTATGTTTTAGCAAAATTCTTCATGACTACTTTCCTTGTGTACGTTTTTCGGACATTCAGGGATGAATGTTCCCAAGGGAGAGATATTATTATATCCCGTGACTCTATGCTCTTATGTATCCATGTTTCAAGCCTCATTGGGTTAGATTTTTGGTGTATTAGGTTCATGGGAGACTCCTAGTACCTAAACAAGTTCAAGACTTCCCTAAGAATTAAGTTTTGGGTGATGGTTCATGCAAGGGTCAACTTTAAACTTGCATAACTTTTAGTGCATTTGGAACTGGATTTTCAACGACATGTCAAATGAAAGTTCTTTGAGTTATCTTTGCAATGCACATGGTTTCACCCTATTTCGAGTTTGGATGAAGGAGTAATGACTGTTTTCGTGAGACCCTCTCGTGTAGTGAACTCACACGGGTAGCTTGACAGCAGTGTGCCCTTTGATAGACCGTTTGGGGCAGCTGGGGTTGGAAAGGTAATTATTGGTACCAAGGAAGGTGGTAAGGCCAGTGTCATGGACCGTTTGGCCCACCACTGATCGTGGGGATGACCACAAGGTGTGCCAAAGCAAGCTTGTTGGACTTAGGGAAAAATGCAGCTAAGGTTGGTACCACAGGCACTGTTGACGGGCCGTGTGGAGTGGGATGGCCCGTGGCACCTAAGCATGTGGTGGCCTGCAATGTTTTGTATAAATAAGGTGGGATAGACCAGTAAATTGTCCGTTTAATCCCACACGGTCCGTGAAACCGACTGTCAAAGTAACGTCACCGCTAACTTTTTCTCAAGTGTTCCAATTCCATTTTTTCTGTCTGAGTCTTGTCTCACGGGCACTCCACATGACCCATGGAGTGGCACACGGTCAGTCAAGTCTCCAGTGAGATGATACTTTGCCAATTTTCCATCCATTCACTTATGGCGTCTTCATAAATTTTAATTACTTTAATACCCTTTTTAGACTTCTAATGCTATCCTAATCTCCCTAAAAGACCTAAACACTATCCCAAAGGATAAAACTCATTAATCTCATCGCAAATACACTCTCAATTCTCTCAAAAGCCTTCATGAAGCCCCAATTCAATTTCAAGGAAACTTAAGCACAAGATTGGATTCAAAGATCATTTTCAGCCTGCATTCTTCGCAATCTCAATTCCAAGCAATGCTAGACCTAAGGTATGTGGTGTTGAACCACTGGGTCCTTCCACCCATCATGCCTTAACCCTCTTTTTCTTAATAATGCATGATTTAAAGTTGATTTTACATGTGGGTCTTGTATATTGATAAAATTTACTGCACAATGATTTTAGTTCATGAAAGTATGGTTGTTTTAACATGTTTTGAGCTTCAAATCTTGGATCTAATGTTGGATTTGATGAGAGGTTTAATGTAAAAGTCTTGGGGGTGTTGCGAGGTGTTGATTGATAGTTTTATCACTGATTTTCTTACATGATTTCATCCCTAAATTGCATAGGTCTTTTATCCCCATTACATCCCTCTAAGTGTTTGATAAAATATCCGGATGTGGTTTCTTGAGTAGTTGAAGGTCCAAAGCATGGGATATGATTTGAGTGATGTTATGATGATGAAATGAGTTTATGTATATTATTATCCCCATATGAAGTGTTGTACTAGAGTATATGATGAATCTAATATATAAGGTGTTGCGTTAGACCATACCCGATTCGGGGGGACAAGAGTCCGGGTAAGCATGTTGGGGGTCTATACTCATCAATCATGTGAGGGGTTTATACTTCGTCACTATGGTGGTAAGGTGTGATTACCATCAACCATGTGAGGGGTTTATACCACACAAACACCAAGGGATTTATACCTTGAACAACTATCTTGGTCTCTTCTTCACATATGATATCCTATATAAGCATGAGTTACTTAAGCATGTTTTACTTAAGCATTGATCAGACATGGCATATTGTATATTATGTCTATTGCTTAAAATTGTGCATTTTTATTATGATGTCTATTTCTTGTTGTATTGCATCCCACATACTTAGTACATTCAAACGTACTAATGCGTACTCTTGTCTACATAATATCACCATGTAGGAACTGGTACTCAAGTTGATCATCCTCCTCCTCCACGTGACTAGTCGGTACTATTTCAAGCTTGTTGCTGAGTCCTCCATTTCGAGGACCTTAGTCTATGTTACTATTATCTATATATTGAGACACTATCTTATGTGCTACTAACTATGAGGGTGAGCCCAGTAGCTTTGTCTTGGCCTCCGCTCTATGTATGTATTTAGAGGAGTTTGTTGGACGAGTCATGTATTTATGATATGAGCTTTGAGTCCTTATCTTTGATGTTGATGTTTTGACAAGCTATACTTAGCCCCTTTTTCCTTTTGCTTACTTTATGCCTTTTATTTGCTTCCGTGACCAAGGATGTGTAATGACAAGTTAAGAGGTTTGCTTGGGGGTTTCTATGGGTTCCCCATTCGCCGTGTTACGACTAGGTCCTAGGCTTGGATAATGACAAATAGTTCATGCAAAAACATTAAATTCAAGAAAAAATTTTATGATGATCATCAACATATGAAAATACATGTAATATTTACATTTTTTTCAAGAATTAAGCAAGAACTATGCATGTAAACTCATGAACTTTCATCTCTCTTCTAAGACCATCTATGGGGCACATGAGAGAACAATCTCATGCTTTTAGTTTAGCCTTACATACCTAGGATGAAGATATCAAGAATCAAGCTCTCAAGAATACTTTTGAATTCTTCAATCTTACGTTCTTCTTTCTTCTCTCTCAAACCCTAACTTTCAATGCATTAGAAAGGACTTAGAATGGGGTTTTAGGCCAAATTTACGCATCAAAATGACCTAATTTGATCATATTTTGAGTTTTGGATGGCTTGGGAATTGATTGGGATACCCCTCAAAATAAAAGAAAAATTTTCACTTCGGAATAGCCAGTCCTCGACAAGGACTGGACGCGCACTAGTGTATTTTTCTCCCAAAAATTATACGAATGAGTTTTCTAATTCCTGTCCAAAAAAGTGAAAAAAGTAAGTGTAGGTCCATGTCCCAGGTGTGTCCCTCCTTGGGCGCATACCGACACTGGTATTCCTCTCACATCGAAAAAATATTTTTTGATCTGATGGCTCTAAAATTCGAACAAGGACATTTTCCCACTCAATTTTTCATATCGATTGCATACTCGGTCTCAGATTCACAAATAGAACATGGGAAGACGTGTTGCTTGCATATTTTTATTCTAGGGATTTTTCAATAATTTTACCGGGTGTTACATCATCTCCCTCTTGGGATTATTCATGCTCGAATGATGAGTAACGCTGGTTATCAAGGCAAGAATAGACTCAAAACTCATCTCATATTCACATCTATCAATCAATGTCTCGACTCTATCTCAATCATCAATCAACTCTGTTTAAACTCAAGAATAGACAATCAACTCAAGAAAAGACAATCAATTAGTTAAGGGTAAGGAAATTACCTTCAGCATTCTCATCATTTGGCATAAATAGGTGTGGATATTTTGCTTTTATCTCTTCCTCAGCTTTCCATGCGGCTTCCTCAATGAATTGATTTCTCCTTAGGACTTTGACTGATGTTATCTCTTTGGTTCTCATCTTACGAATTGACGATCAAGGATTTGGAAGGGGATCTTATACGTTAATATATCCTTTGCTCCAATACTCTCTGCAGGGATCACCAAGTTAGGATCTCCCAAAAAATTCTTCAATATCGATACGTGGAACACAGGATAGATTCCGTCGAACTCGGAGGGAAACTCTAACTCCTAGGCAATCTTCCCAATCCTCTGCATAATCTGATAAGGCCTAATATAACATGGACTTAATTTGCCCTTCTTCCCGAATCTCATGACACCCTTCATAAGTGACACTTTCAACTATACCCAATAATTTACCTCAAATTCCAAGTCTCTCCTCCTCACATCAGTTAGGATTTATGGAGACTCTGTGCAGTCTTCAGCAGAGCTTTAATGACCTTAATGTTCTCCATTGATTGGTGGACAAGATCAGGCCCGATCAACTCTGCCTCTCCAACCTCACCCTTGAATTAGACTCTACTTGACATGGTATGTTGGATATACCAGGAATATTTCAAATCACGTGCTCTAAAACAAAGCATGTCACGACCCAAGCCTAGGGCCTAATTGTAATACCACAAATGAGGAACTTAGAGGTAACTCATCCAAGCCTCTTAGCATTCATTATGCACTCATAGGTAACTAAACATCATAATTATGGAATTTAAAAGTGGGGAAAAGGGACTAATGGCAACATGTAAACATTAGAAATATAGAAAAGAGGTCAACTTAATTATAGAGTCCAAATATACCAATCCACATAAGTCTTAGCAAGGACCAAAGCATAGTCATGGTTCCTCTCAAATACAAATGACATGAAAATAAGATAGAAAGTAAAAGTCTTTAAAACTGACTCAAACTACATAAGTGTCCCAAAGGTACGAGCATGCTGAAAAGGGTAAAATCTTTGAACTAAGGGCTTACAAAAGCTACTAGTCTAAGTTGTCAGGAGTGTCACGACCCAAGTCTAGGGCCTTGGCGTGACATGGCAAATGGGAACCCGAGAGTCCCCAAACAATCCTCATAGTATCCACATACAAGTAAATGGTTCGAAAGCACGTAATTAGACAATAAACACATAATTCCAAGAGATGAGAAAGTATGGCTCACGCTATGGGAATGTCATAGAGATAGGGATTTACATGAATTCAGAAAGCACATAGCATATAAAAACTAAAGGATGGGTATGTATGAGTCATACTATGGGGATAAAAGGGGCATAGGACTTTCCATATTTACACAACTCATCATAAACATACCATCATATTATCAATGTCAAAGCCATAATCACAATTTCAATAAGCGAATAGTGTAATATAACACAAGCCCGTACACAGAGTTTACATGATGTCCAACAGTGCCTCTAAGTCATAAAATAGGATGAGGGCCAAGAATGTCCCGGTTTTACCCTCAATGTAAAGACATAAATAGAAACAACATAATACGTAGATAGAAGGTGAGTCTGGTCCATAGAGTAAAGGACTCACCCCTAGAAAGTCTCACAATCTAAGCTAACCATCTAGAGGTAGATGAAGATAGTCTCTATTCCCTACATGGTTAGATCATGTAAGCAAAAGCATGTGTTAGTACATCTAAATGTACTAAGTATGCGGGCATGCAAATGCTTATGAACTATTTAACCTGCAACCAATGTTAGATGACAAGGACACATAGATAGAAAGAAGTATATAGGAAATCATATATTATCAATATGCCATGAAATCCTTAATGAATGAATGCCATAATACTTTAAACATAAAAGGGATGGGACCTTAACCGACATAGACCAAGTGAGCTATAACTTCGAACTTTGTCATCTTCCCCACAAGGATAAAGAGGTGACCTACTTGCCAAAGGTAGATCCTTAACATATACATCCCTAAAAAGTGGTATAAAACATGAACCTATGTTTGGCACAACGTTATGAGACTTGAGGATTTATATAAGGGCCCTTGGCGATAGCCCCCCTTACACATTTCCACTTCGTTCTAAGTCATCATCCACGAGAGTACATATGCATATACGTACTTGAAAAAGAGGTATAAGTCTTTTAAAAATCATCTTTATGCATACTTAGGCTTAAAAGCCGAACATACTTCATAATCATGCACACTTGGGCTAAAAAGCCAAATCATGCTTTATGTTATACTTTCATGAATAGGAATAGCCCCTTCATTCTTGTACATAATGGTGTAAACACTCATAATTGCTCAAAAAGCCATATCATAGACATTATGTGATCACATGCTTGTTATACCCATAGTTGTCTTATAAAGATAGTCATAAACATAATTGGGTAACAACCCCCATCGTAACTTCATGAAAATCAATATTCATGCATGCATATGCCATGGATGATGAGATAATAGCATGTGAAATAGAGATTCATATTTAAAATAAGATTATAGGATGAAATCAATGTAAATCGATGAAGAAATCCACATTAAAGCATACTAGGAATTACTCATGCATAGATTCAACAATCAAAGGGATATGCATATTCAAAACATCATAAAATCAATGCAATTCAACATAATAGGGCTTAAGTCACTTTAAAAACATTAATTAAATATAGGCCATATCTCAATTTAGTCAAATCACCACTAATTAAAAGACTCATATTTAAAGTAAGCTTAAAATTCATAAATTAGAAGTAAGAAGTCTTTGGGGTCTTCATGATTTAAAGGAATCATAAACCAATCCCACATACCTTAAATAACTAGAAGAATTAAGAAGAAGTTTATTTGAGAAGAAGACCCTCCTTGAATTTCAAAGTTGAATTTTCAATGTCACACTACGAAGAAGCTCTTAGAAGAGAGAAATTTATAAAGTTCTAAATGTAATGAATGCATTCAAATAAGAATGAAGGAGTATAGGCCTTTTCAGTGGTTCAAGATAGGTTAGAAAGTCACAAATGACCCCTAAAAATAATCAAAATCATGAGAAAGACATTGATAAAGCGAGCACTAAAACATGCCCCGGGGTCTCGTGGTAGAGTACCACAGCTTGTACAGAGGACCAAGAACCATACAAGGGTTCGTGGTAGGGGTCTTCTGATACTTAGAAAAATTTTAGACTAAGGACATTTCCACTAAAGTCTTCACGGTCGATACAAAAGTGCACTGATCATAAAATAGTACATACAAATGACCAAATATCTGAGATGCTAATTTAATACTTAGAATCACATTTTGGGATAAGATCTTCATGAAACACCCCACCACGGCTTGTGATAGGTTACACGAGAACCCACCACGGCTTATGATGATTTGCACGACCTCGTACAAGTCTCCTGGTTGCTGCCTTTGCTAATTTCTTGGATTGAAGGTTGGGTCACCTGTGAAGGGCCCCTTCCGCAGTCAGAGGTGAGAACCACGGCTCGTTGAAGGTGCCATGGAGGGCCGCCAAGCCTAAAACTCCTTCTTAAGCCAGACAAAACCTTACACAAGTACCCCATAGGTCACAAATCTCTGGAAACTTGATTTTAAGCATTGATAAGGTCTCACAAGGTCTAGGTCCTTACATATTCTCCCCCTTGGAAACATTTATCTTCAAATGAGAAACGAACTAGATTGAAAGGCTTGACTTGAACATGAAAGATTTCATCATGATGACACAATGCATAACTCTTCACTTTAAACTCATAAAGTCATGATATTATTAAAACTCATGTCAAAACATAATTTAAATTATTTTCGTGTACATGTATGCTTGTCATGTCATGAAACATATGAGTGAAAGAATTAGGACCAGTTAGAATAGGAACAACCTAGTACCTTAGGCTTGAGTATATTGGAAAATATAGGGATATCGCCTTATCTTGATCGACTCTCCACCTCCCCTATTGCACTTTCCATATGTTGATTCCATCAAAGCACTTTAACCGAAGCCACATCCTTATTATAAAGTTGTTTCACTTCTCTATCCTAAATTTTGACCAGCACTTCTTCATAAGTCAAGTTCTCCCCAACCTCAACACCTTCCAAAGGCACAATCGAACTAGGATCACCAATCAACTTCCTCACATTGACACATGGAAAACAGGGTGAATAGAACTCATATCCAAAGGCAATTCCAATCTATAGGCCACCTTTCCAATCTGCTCAACTATCCCATAAGCTCCTATATACTAGGGGCTTAACTTTCCATTTTTAGCTATACACATTACACCCTTCATAGGTGAAATTTTAACATACACCTAATCACCAACACGGTACTCAAGATCTCTTTTTCTAACATCTAAATATGACTTTTGAGAACTTTAAGCTGTCTTTTTTACCTTTACCTAATCAACTTCACCTTTTCCACGGACTCCAACACCAAATCGGGCCCCATCAGTGCCATCTCACTCAACTCAAACCACCCCACCGAGGATGTACACCTTCTGTCATATAGAGGCTTAAATGGTGCCATACCAATGCCAGCATGAAAACTATTGTTGTATACAAACTCGATAATTGGTAGATAATTATCCCGATTACCATTGAATTCCACTACACAAGCCCTCAACATGTTATCCAAAGTTTGAATTTTTCTTTCAGCTTGTCCATCAGTTTGAGATGCAAGGTGTTGCTCAATTTCACCTTTGTGCCAAGCTCTTTAAAATGATTACCAAAAGGGAGAAGTAAATTGGCCACCATGATCCGGTATGATAGACATAGGCACCCCATGCAATCAAAGCAACTCTCAGATATACAACCTTGCATAATCTTCAGCATTAAATGTGTCTTGACCAGTAGGAAATAAGCCTATTTAGTCATCCTATCAGCGATAACCCAAATAGAATCAAATTCTTTTCGGGTATGGGGCAAACCTAACACAAAGCCCATGTTCACATCTTCTCACTTCCAAGTAGGAATCTCAATTACTTGAGGTAAACCACCGACACTTTTATGTTCTACTTCACTTGTTAAAAATTAGGACATTCGTATATGAACTTGGCTATGTCTTTCTTCATACCATGCCACCAATACACTTCCCTCAAGTCCCAATACAGTTTGGTAGATCCCAGATGTATAGAATAATGAGAGTTATGGGCTTCACTCATGATTACTTCTCTAGGACCATCAACATTCCAAACACACAATCGATCTTGATATCGGAGTTCACCATCTCCCTCTTGGGAGAAAACCTCTATCTTCTTTCATGTAACTAACCTCTTCAATAAAAATAAGGATGGGTCTAAGTCTTATTTTGCCTTGACATTAGTTACCACAGAATACGTTGCCCCATTCTTGACATGAATGCACCACCATTAGAGTCAGCCAACTTTACACCTAATCTAGTCAAGCAATGAACGTCTTTTACCAATTCATTCTTTCCCCCATCAATGTGGGCCACACTACCCATGGATAGCCTAAAAAGAGCATCAACAACAACATATGCCTTGTAGGAATGATATTCAACACTCATGTCATAGTCGTTAAGGAGCTCCAACCACATTCTTTGCCTCAAGTTAAGATCTCTTTGGGTGAACACATATTGCAAACTCCTGTGATTGGTGAATAAATCGACATGAACCCCATATAAATAATGTCTATAAAATCTTCAAAGCAAACACTATGTCCACCAACTCAAGATAATGAGTCAGATAATTTTGTTCATGTATCTTCAATTATCTCGATACATAAGCTATTGCCTTACCATGTTTCATAAGCACACAACTCAACTCAATTCGAGAGGCATCATAATACACCACAAATCCATCTAAGTCGTCCAGCAAAGTGAAAACAAGAACTGATGTAAGCTAATCCTTCAAAGTCTGGAAACCCATCTCACACTCATCAGACCATATAAACTTAGACTTCTTTTGAGTTAACTTAGTCAACGGAGATGCAATGGATGAGAAAATCTTGACAAACCTCCGATAATAACCAGCCAACCGAAGGAAACTCCAAATATATGAATGAGTCAATAGACTAGGACAATTCTTCACAGACTTAGTCTTCTTCGGGTCAACCTTAATGCTATCACCGAACACAACATGACCAAAAAAAGCTACTTCACTCAACCGAAACTCACATTTACTAAAATTTGTAAATAATTGCTTCTCCCTCAATGTTTGAAGAACCAACCTCAAGTGATCAATGTGTTCCCACTCACTTCGGGAGTAAATCAGAATATCATCGATAAATACAAGCACAAAACTATCAAAAAATGGCTTGAACACCCAATTCATAAGATCCAAAACATAGCTGGAGCATTAGTCAAACCAAATGACATCTCCACAAATTCTAAATGCCCATGTCTAGTTTGGAATGCAGTTTTGGGAATATCGCACTCCCTCACCTTGAAATTATGATAAACAAAATGGAGGCCAATCTTTTAAAAATGGGTAGCTCTTTGAAGTTGATTAAACAAGTCATCGATCCTTAGCAACGAATATTTATTCTTAATGGTCACCTTATTCAATTGTCTATAGTCAATGCACATTCAAAGAGATCCATCCTTCTTTCTCACGAATAACACAAGAGCACCCCCTAAGGCGATATACTCGGTCTAATAAAGCCTTTCTCCAAAGACTTGATCCTTCAACTACTTTAATTTAGCTGATTCCATACAATTAGGAGGAATAGAAATAGGTTGAGTATTTGAAAGGAGATTTATATCAAAGTCTACTTCCCTTACGGGAGGAATACTGGCAAATCTTCGAGAAAAAATCCAGATACTCATAACCACTAGAACCGACTCCAGAGTAGGTGACTCAGACTCCACATCTCTAACCATCACAATATGATAGATGTACCCTTTATAAAATATTTTATAGGCTTTGAGATAGAAATAAACCTACCTTCAAAAGCAGAGTCACTATCCTCCCACTAAAGAATAGGCTTATTGAAAAATTGAAACTTGACCTTGCGGGTTCTACCATCAATAGAGGCATAAGAAGCATGCAATCAATCCATTTTAAGAATATATCAAAATCAAACATCTCAAGTTCCACAAGATCACATGAAAGGACTTTGTACAAGATACAAACAATACAACCCCACTAGACTCTTCGGAAAATAATGGACTCACCCACGAGGGTATAGACTGAGAAGGGCTCCGTTGTGATTTTAGGACTCAAATAAAACTTAACAGCTAAAAGAGAAGTCACAAAGACAAATTGGCACCTGCGTCAAGAAAAGCTGAAAGGACCCCAAAAAGTGCTCGAAAATGTGCCTCGGAATGCCAAAAATTTTAAAGTCCATATATCTCAAATTTCGTGTATGATATCGAAAATATGACTTCATATTCTTGTTCAGGGGGTCAAAATTAAGGAAAATAGGTAGCCTGATTTAAGAGAAAGGATTAGAAATTATGATTTTTCAAGTGACAAATTCTAGTGAGCATTCTGCGCTCCTAGTGCAGTGCGCCAAGGGCACACAGATGAAGGGAAATTATCTCTGCATCCTCTATGCAACTTAGAGAGGTGTGCTTTTCTATCTAGTAATTTTTTATGCAGTCCAAGACTTTTAAGTCTTGGGACTAAAAGTTCACAAACGTGTTTTTACATGTATTTTGTCATTTTTCACCCTTATATCACTCTAAATATTTTCCAATACTCACTCCAACACTTAGACATATTTTTCACTCCTAAATTCAAGTTTAAAACTCTCATCCGGAACTAAGGATTTCTTTCAAATGTTCTTCTTCAAGCTTCAAGTCTCCATCTCCAATCTTCACCAAATTCATCTCCAAGCTAAGGTATATGGGTTTTAGCCAATGAGTCCTTCCACCCATGGTGCTTTAAACTCATTTCTACTATATTTGCATGGTTTAAAGTTGATTTTACAATTGGGTTGACTAGTATGAACATGTCTATGAACTATGTTGAAGCTATGTAATGTTGTGACTGTTTTGCTATGTTTTGAGTTATAAATCTTGGATTTAATGTTAGTTTGATGAGGGGTTTTGATATATATTGCTTGAGGGTGTTGTGTATGGATTGATGGTTTACAATGGATTTTCTTGCATGATTTCATCTCTAAATTTCATGGTTTTATACAAGCATTACACACCCTCTAAGTTTTTGATAAAATGTCCGGATGTGATTTCTTGAGGAATTGAAGGTCCAAAGCATGAGATATGATATGGTTGATGTTATGATAATGAAAGGAGCTTATGTATATGATATAATCTATATAAAGTGTTGCATTAGATCATGCCCAATCTGGGGGGACTAAGAGCCCGGGTAACCTTGTCGAGGGGTTTGTACCTTGATAACTGAGGTGGGGGTTTGTACTCATCAATAATGTGAGGGGTTTGTACTTCACCACCAGGGTGATAAGGTGAGATTATCATCAACCATGTGAGAGGTTTATACCACACCACCAGGGTGATTGGGTGAGACTATCATCAACCAACCAAGGGGTTTGTACTTTGGAAATCTTGCTTGGTCTCTTCTACACATAGGATATCCTATATGAGTATGAGTTACTTAAGCGTGTTTTACTTAAGCATTGGTCGGTCATTCATTCAATGTTATTATATGAAGTCTATTGTCTATTGCTATGCATTTTAACTATGATGCCTATCTGTTGTTGCATTGCATCCTGTATACGTAGTACATTCAAACGTACTAACATATACTCTTGCATACATGATATCACCATGTAGGAAACAGTGACCAAGTTGATCATCCTCATCCTCCACGTGGTTAGTTCGATACTACTCAAGCTAGTTGGTGAGTCCTCGACTTCGAGGACCTTGGTCTATGTTTCTCTTATTATGCATTGAGACACTCTTCATTATTTCTATTTTGACTATGAAGGTGAGACCGGTTGTCTTGTCTTGGCCCCTGCTCTTATCTAAGTATTATAGGTGTTTGTTGAACATGTTATGTATCTATGATATGAGCTTCGAATCTTTGTCTCTTTACTATGATGTTATGCAAGCTTTCCCCTTAGCCCTTTTCCCCTATTCTTTCTCGTATGTATTTTATATGCTTCCGCAACCGATAATGTGTAATGATAAGTTAAGATGCTTTTTTTGGGTTCCCCATTCACTGTGTCATGTCTAGGCCCTAGGCTTGGATCGTGACAAACTTGGTATATTAGAGCACCAGATTGGTAGATCCTCGGAGTCCAACACACCGCGTTGATTAGAGTCCTAATCATGGTTGTGAAGAGAACCATGACTATAAATAGAAGGCTATGAGATATTTTAGGAAATGTTTCCCTTCGATATGTCCTAAGTCGTGCTATAGAGTTATGGTAAGTTTTTCCACCCTAATGATTATTCTTTGCTATGCTAGATCATGCCTAATACTCGAGGACGAAGGGACCAAACTCCTGAGGAGCAACCTACCAATGGTGAGATTTGGGATGCTCTCACTATGCTTGCCCAAGTTGTGGCCTACCAAGTCAATCAAGGGGTCTAATCCCCTCATGCTACTACCCCGGGAGCTAGGTAAGGGACTTCATGAGGATGAATCCTCCAGTGTTCTATGGGTCAAAGGCGGATGAAGATCCATAAGAGTTCATTGATGAGGTCAATAAGATTTTGAATATCATGGGTGTTGGGCCAAACAAAATGGCAGAGTTGGAGGCGTACCAACTCAAAGGGGTAGCCTATATATGGTATGATCAATGGAAGGGTGAGGAGGGAATTGGTAATGTGGTGCTTTGGGAGGAGTCCAAATTGGCTTTCCTTAATTGGTTTTTCCATCTTGAGCTTAGGGAAGCTAAGATGGTAGAGTTCATGAACTTGAAACAAGGTGCTTTGAGTGTGAGGGAGTATGTCCTCATGTTTAATAAACTTTCTAAGTATGCTCCTTATTTGGTGGTCGATCCTAGATTTTGGATGAATAAATTTGTGATGGGGGTCTCCGACTTAGTGAGTGAAGAATGTTGATATGCTATGCTAATTAGTGACATGGACTTGTCTGACTTGATGACTATTTTTGACCAAATGGAGGAGGAGAAATTGAAGAAGAAAAGGGGGCATGAGGCCAAGAGTGCCTGATTAGAGGATAAATTCCAAAAGAGTGCTAAATTTCATCAAGGCCAAGGGTCTTCTCATGCTACTAATAATGGGTTTGCTATTGAATTCCCTAGTCCTCAAGGTGTTGGTGGTGTGACTCCTATTTATGTGTGCCCCAAATGTGAAAGGAGCTATGGAGGCCCATGTTTAAAAGGTTCTATTGCATGCTTTGAATGTGGGAAACTTGGTCGCAAGAAGGTCGATTGTCCAAGAAATCGTGGTAAAGGCTGGGGTGCGAATGTGGTCCCATTGGGTATAGGTGGTCCTCAAGGTGGTGACCTAAGATACAATCGATTTGATGCTCTACATGGGAGGCAAGGGGTTCCCGATGTTGTTACCGGTATGTTGAGAATCTTTGACTTTGATGTATATGCTTTGGTTGATCTGGGTGCCACTCTTTCCTTTAATACCCCTTTTGTTGCTAAAAATGTCCATGTTGACCCCGAGTTGTTGCATGAGTCATATGAAGTGTCTACTATCGGTGCCTCTATTGTTGTTAGGAATGTTTATAGAAGTTGTTCTATTTGCATTTTGCATAAATTATTGCTTTGTGATCTTGTTGAATTAGACATGGTTGATTTTGATATCATTCTTGGGATGGATTGGTTGCATGCCCAGTATGCTTCTATTGATTGTAGAACTTGTAGGGTCAAATTCCAATTTAAAAATGAGCCCGTCCTTTAGTGGGAAAGTTAAGATGTGGTGGTCAAGGGTAGATTCATCTCTTGCATTAAATCCCTTAAGTTGATCTCCAAGGGGCGTTTGTATCATCTTGTGAGGGTTAAAGATGTGGAGTCCAAAGTCTCTATCGTCGTGTCAGTTTTGGTTGTAAATGAGTTTCTTGATGTATTCCCAAATGACCTTCCCAGTGTGTCTCACGAAAGGAAGATAGATTTTGGCAAATACCTCCTCTTCGATACTCAACCCATCTCTATTCCCCCTTACCGCATGGCCTCGGCGGAGTTGAAGGAGTTAAAGGAACAATTGAAAGACTTGTTAGAGAAGGGATTTATTAGACCTAGCCAATCACCTTGGGGTGCACCGGTGTTATTTGTAAAGAAGGAGGATGGGTCCCTTAGGATGTGTATTGACAACTGGCAACTCAATAGGGTCATTGTAAAGAATAGGTATCCTCTTTCATGTATTGATGATTTGTTTGGCTAATTAAAAGGGGCTAGCTTTTTCTCTAAGATTGATCTTCGGTCTGTGTATAATCAAGTGAAGATAAGGGGGTGTGATATTCCTAAGATGGCCTTCCAGACTAGATATGGGCATTGTGAGTTTGTTGTGATGTCTTTTGGGTTGACTAATGCACCGGCCATCTTCATGGAATTTATGAATAGGGTCTTCAAATCCTACCTTTATTCCTTTTTGTGGTTTTCATTGATGATATTTTGATCTATTCACATAGTAGGGAGGAGCATATGGGTCATTTGAGGGTTGTGTTGCAAAGATTGAGGGAGGAGAAATTGTATGCCAAGTATGAAAAGTGTGAATTTTTATTGAAGGAGGTTGCATTCTTGGGTCATGTGGTATCGGGGGATGGTATTAATATGGATCCTAAGAATACCAATGTGATTATAAAATGGCCTAGACCATTGACTCCGTCAGATATTAGGAGTTTCTTGGGCCTAGCGGGTTATTATAGAAGGTTTGCAAAATGGGTTCTCCTCCATTGCTTCCCCTATGACAAAATTGACTCAACAGAAGGTTAAGTTTGTGTAGATCGATGAATGTGAGAGGAGCTTCCAAACATTGAAGGACAAGCTTGTGTCCGCTTCCATATTATCACTACCGGATGGGCTTAAGGGATTTATGGTGTATTGTGATACTTCCAGGGTTGGTTTGGGTTGTGTGTTGATGCAAAATGGTAAGGTCACAGCTTATGCTTCTAGAAAACTCAACGTGCATGAAAGGAACAACCCTACCCATGATCTAGAGTTGGCCGTTGTGGTGTTTTCATTAAAGATTTGGCAACACTACTTGTATAGGGTGGATGTTGATGTGTTCACCGATCACAAGAGCCTCCAATATGTCTTCACTCAAAAGGATCTCAACTTGAGGCAAATGAGATGGTTAGAACTTCTTAAAGACTATGATATGAGTGTGCATTATCATCTGGGTAAGTCAAATGTTGTGGTGGATTCTTTAAGTAGGGTGTCCATGGGTAGCCTAGCTCATATTAATGGTAATGGAAAGGAGATGGCTAGGGAAGTGCATCAATTGGCTAGGTTGGGGGTTAGATTGGAGGAGGTTGAAAGTGGTGATGTTGTCGGTAGTTATAAGTCTTCTTTGGTGGAGGAGGTGATAGGAAAACAAGATCTTGACTCCTTCTTGCTTAAATTGAAGGCCTTGGTGAAAGAGGGCAAAGTAGAGATTTTCTCCCAAGGGGGATGTAACACCCCACACCTTACAATACTAGTACAATTCAAATTAAACATGACATGGTTTGGTCAAATTAGCCGCTAATTTTCAAAAGTACTTGAATCTTATGTTAATGGGTTATATGTGTGTCTAACACTTAAGAGGGTCGAGTGTATACATGTTTTGTGTCGAATTGAGGAGAGTATGGCCTTAAAATGAAGTGAGAGAATTGAGGTGCTTGTAGGACTTAATAAGCTAGCAGGTGAGCCACCTACTTGCTTAGCTTAAAATTGCTAGCTAAACGGAGACGAGGCTCGACGTCGAAATTGTCCAAGTTCGATTATGAATAAAATCCGTGTTAATGGTGTAACTTGGACCCATGGTTTTAGCATCCTAAATGTACTATATGATCAGCCCAATAAGTGTAATAAAAAGGGGCCCAAATACATCACTACACACTTAGCAAATTGGGCCCAAAACTAAGTGAAAGATGAAAATAGGCAGCCCAAGTCCATCAACTTGGTGCTCCAAAAAGGCCCAAATCTGAGGGCCAAGCTGGTGGGTAAGCAGCTTAATATTGTGTGGTATAATATGGTCAAAATTACAAGGGAATGTCGGCCAAATACCCCTTTATAAAGGGCTCCAAAGCAGCTCCACAATTCATTTCTCACTTGAACTCACAAAAAAACAGATTGCTCTCTCTACTTTCTCTCAACTTTTCTCAACTTTGTAAAGCAGCTAAAAGGGACTTCTAGGGTTCTTAAAGAGACTCTAAACCTTGAATACAAAGGTAAGTAATTATAGTTGTGTGTTTAGTATGGTTTTATCATGAAAAACAAGAAATAGATGCTAGTTACGCCTACTGAAATTTGTTGGACAGATTTTGTGCAGAACATTGCTGCACCTTTTCCTTTTGTTTTGGTGATTTATCTATGGTTTGTGAGTTTTATTATGAATATAACTTGGTGTTATTAACATGGTTTGAGTTATAAACACCACCCTACGGTTGGTGCCCTGATTTTGGTTTCATTTAACAAGCGTGTTTTATTGTGTTATCTTAAGCGTCATGTTGATTGGAACTTGCGGGATATTGTATATAAGGCTACTAGCTCACATCCTTCATGACTTCTTGAGTGCTGTTATAAGACTGTTTTGGGTCTGTTTATATGTGTAAATGTTGCTGGAACAGTTTGGTTAAAGTTGGAATAG